>JAJLUN010000135.1:22607-43390 GCA_030564365.1 Blastobotrys arbuscula | reverse complement strand
GGGGGGGGGAGGGAAAAGGGCAAGTAAATTTTGAGGGACATTTTCTTAACCCGCTAGCTGCTGTCTTACACCTGGGGGGCATGCTTATAAACTAAGTTTGCGTATGTACGATTCCCACCAAACATTTAATGTAGCATTTTTAAAAAATAAGTTTATAATAAACCATAACTCGGTGTAATTTAATATTAAATTTGCTAATATATTGCAATACAGTATGATTGACGATAATATTAAAAAAAAAAAAACACACACAATGAGATGCCTTACTTTCCGTGTGGCTGGCTTTCGAAATGGGTATTCTACGTTGGACTAATAATATGAGACGTACCCATGATGTTCAATATTATCTCGATCTGATCCGCCTAAATGGCAATCATTGTGATTTGATTAAATAAGTGGCTGGTTTATCCGTTAATCTTTTGCTTTTATTTGATCAAAAATTCAACTAATTGTGCCAACGGTTATTTTTTTTTTTTTTTTTTTTTTACAGCTGTACTTTTTATATTGTCATCGGCGTCGGAAACATAAAATTTGGACAAAAAACAAATTTTTGTTATATCAGATATTCAAAAATGTCGGACTTCCGTCCGTTGATTCACTTTTCACATAACCGCTTAAATGGACCAATCACTAACAACCAAATTCTAACCAACAAAAAAAAAAAAATTAACCTCCCAAAAATTGTCAAAATTTCAAATTTACACCAAAAACAAAAAAAAAAATTTGATACACCAAATCATCAAAATAAAATCAATACAACAACATCAAAATGAGCGGTGGTCCAGTTCCAGTTTTCAAGAAATACACATCTCAATCCAAAGGTATCTGGGAAAAGCTTCGCCAGTTATTAGCCATCGCCCCAAATCGATCCACTGGTAACCCCGTGGTTCCATATTATCGATTACCAGCGCCAGGTTCTCGACCAGAAGCTAAATCATATACCGACCCATATACTTTACCAGCGGGCGATATTGCCGGGAACCCATACCACAAACGAGACCACCGACGAAACTATCCACAAATTGCTTATTTCGATCAATCAAAGGTCGCCGGGTTGCTAACTTATGGCAGTTTACAAAACCCTCGAATCCCAGATGGTGAACAAGGTACTCAGGCCTTGGCTAAAGTTGAAAATGGCGAATTGAATTTAAATGAAGCTATTACTAAATTGAACAATGAGGTTATGGTTGGCGAGGTTTTGGATAAGGATGGCTTGCCTCCAATGCCTCCAACATTGAGACCAAAGGTTTGGACTATTCAGCCTGAAGAAGTTAGTGGGATGTACGATGAAACTTATCCTGTTAGGTCTTTTGTTTAGATAGAGAAGAGGTGTTTGTATATTTCACTTTTAGTAAAAAAAGTATTAATAATATTGCATTTTTCATAAAAAGGACGGTTTTTGTTTGGTTGCATACATTTTGTAGTTTTGCTCCAAATGAATGGCTCAAAAGCTTTCATACATGAAAAAAATAATATATATTCCGTCCTATTGTTTTGATTATCTACATTATTGATTTCTTATCATGATTATAACCGGCATCTTAACATTGAACAAATTTCGTATAACGATTGAGAGGTGGACTTGAATTCAAATTCGACTCAATATGCTTTAGATTCCCAAACAATTGATTCAAAAAAAAAACAAAAAAAAAACAGGATTTTAGAGGGTATTTCCAGCTACATAAATAAGAATAATATTTGATTGAACCATAGATTTTACGCTCATTCGGATTCGTTCCTTCAATTGGATTATTACATACGCCTATTACTATCGGCATTTTCCAACTTAGTTTGCCCCAATAGCTTCATATTTCTGTTTTGGCTAATACATAATCTGTAAAGCATTTTACTGAGGGTGAAAATGGGAAGTTAATTGTAGCATAGTGGAAGTTCAAGTTAACAATTGGTAAATACCTATTGAAAACCCTGTCCATCATATTGATCAATACCATGAATTGTTTCCGCGTGTCAAAACAAATATTCAGGTTAGTCGGAGTCCGATACAGACCTGATCTAATTATTTCGCAACAAAAACAATTAATTTCAAATCACACGACATTTACAATGAGTGTTAATAATACTTCACAAACATCATTCACCAAAAATCATGAGCTTTATGATCAAGTGCGGCCTGATTTCTTACCAAAAGCAGTCGATCAACTATTCCAAGACTTGAACTTATCCGTTTCGGCCAAGGTTGTCGAACTCGCTGCAGGCACTGGTAAATTCACCAAATCAATTCAAAATAAACCATGGAATTTAACCGCAGTTGAACCTTCACCAGGTATGGTCAACACTTTCAGAAAAAAATATCCAAACGTTCCAATGGTTGTCGGTAGTTCATATAAGCTACCTTTTGATGATAGTTCGATAGATTGTGTATTCATCGCCCAAGCATTCCATTGGTTTGCAGACCATGAATCAGTGGTAGAATTAGGCCGAGTATTAAAACCACAAGGGAAACTAGTACTGATTTGGAATTATGAGGTGGACGATGGAAGTGAACCTAAATGGCAGCATTTAACTAATCATTACATCTGGAGCTTCCATAATAGTGTTCCTCAGTATCAAAAGTTTGACTGGCCCCATGCATTCGAAAATCAAAATGTATTCAAGCTCCCTTATGATGAAAAACATTTTAATTGGCATGCAAAGCTGAAAAAAGAGCAAATCTGGCCCTACTGGCAGTCAAGATCTTATATTACTGCATTGAATAATGATAAACAGTTGGAAGTTAAAAATCATCTTGGTAAATTATTAGATGAAAATGTTGGTGATAACGATTTGGATAATGAAGGCTATTTAACTGCCAATCGAGGTGTTCATTATGTAATAGCTACAAAGAAATAATGATATCATGACCCTGTCCAATCCATATCTACAATAACCAACCGAAAGAATGTTTAAGATAATGTTAATTACTAATAATTTTAAAAAAAAATTATTAACTTGACCTGAAGAAGCACTGATAGACCAATGCTACATCCATTATCTAAAAACCATATTTTTACTATCATTACTCCCCGTCTCCGTTTTTTTGCTAAAATTGAAAAAGCATAAAAGGGTTTAGAAAAGTCTCATAATATATTCACTATCGAAATCTGAATAAACGGTGGCTTCATCTTCATCATCGTCGTCATATTCCTTCTCTCCCATGTATCTTTTCCCCAAATGTGTGTCGCATTGACAAATATTATTATAACTGTGCTTTAAATTTGGGAAATGCTTTTGAACAAAGTATTTGACACAGATCTGGTCACAATTATTGTTTGTCAGTTTACCTTTAAATTCAATCACGGAAGGAAACAAAATTTGTTTCATCTGTTCGTGCTCGTGTACAATATTTGTGGATGATGGAATGTGCAGGTGGCGGTTGGTATTGACATGTAATACCTCAAGATGACTACATGATTCGCTAATCTTGATTAATAATTCCAATGATTCATATAGTTGGCTATCGATATTTATCTCCAATTTCGTGATATAATATAAGCATTTCCAACCTAGGCTTGGCAAATTTAGTTCATTCTTACTATTCATAAAGTTCAAAGTTAAACTTTTAAGGCGGCTGCGATTTTCCAACACCTCATTCAAAGGTCGAAGACTATTAGCGCTGGGACCACTCCCACGTGACGGAACTAATAACTTTAATTCTAGATGTTCAATTTGATTTATGGTTGATGATCGAGCTAGTTTTTGAACTGCTAGAATATCAACGTCATGTCCGGTGGTGTAGATAAACCCCAAAGATTTCAATTTTGTCAAATAAGGCAAAATAGTATTCAAGGTTTGTGAATTGTTAGTTTTTAAGGATGGACCATGATATAATTCTGATAATGGTTGACATAATAGTTTCCCGCTCTTCATCAATGGCGAGGCTGCCCCAAGGGTGAAACCTCTTAATGATGATAAATTTGATAGGTCTTCATTATCTGTTAGACTGGATTCCCCGGCTTTCAAATTTGTAATTTTTAGTTTTTTGATAAGATCCCATAGTTCTGGAGTCAAACTCCGAACTTCTAATAAAAAAATTTGCTTAATTTTTGATAGGCATTTCATAGATTCCAGAGGTATGTCCTCCCCCAGTCGTATTGTTATTTTTGGCACTATTTTCACAGCTTCAGTAACATCTTCCAGTTTACAAGAATTCACGTGTAAATCAATCTCATTCACAGTCTGGAAGTTGATGTTATTTATACCATTTTCCAAATCACTCGACCGACATACGATTGACCGTACGTTATCAAATCTCACACCATAGAAGACCAAGCTTTCGAAATGAGACTTCGTTCCTCTAACACCTTCGAAACCTACCGTATCAACAACTTTAATACTATAAGCATAAACTTGTTGCCGAGAAAGTTTTTCATTGGCTTTTTCTAAATATTGCTGGTGTAAATTCTCAAAAACCGGATCAGTATCATCTAATGTTGAATATTTTCTGCCGACAAAATGATGAAACCATTCTTGATTAACAAGAAAATAATGAATATAAGTGTTTTCACTTAGTATTAGATTGTCCCAAATGAGGAGTTTTATTTCGAAAGGGAGGTTAGTAAAATCCATGAAGAAATCGTGAAGTTAAAGTCAAGGTATCATATGTCTATAGATTAGATAGGAGATCGATATTGGCGTTTAAAAAAAAATTTTCATTTGTTATCACAATCAGATCCTAGATTTTCCGTCACAATTCCGATGCACTTCCTCTCTAGCGCAGGGACGGTAATCGGAAGATAAATAAACCGATTTGTCGCGCCGCATCCAGTTGATATCTGAATATATATCAGATAGGCTTCGAAATAAGCTTACTTTAATATAAGTCCTCCGAGGCATGGTTACCCATGACTTTGCCAGTATACACAATATATGATACCTTGTTCACAATCAGCACGTTAACTGGTCGATATACGCAGTAAATTAATCACAAATCATCCGTGTTGGATTCAATAACTTTTAAGCTTATTTTAGCCTTCATTTAAATTAAGACGGTCTTCAATTACTTCATCGATATCTGTAAAATTATAAGGGCCCCTCTGCTGCAAAATTTTAGAGATTGCTCCGTTCACGAAACTAGCCTGTACCGTTGTTTTAATTAATTAACTTGGTGCCGCGCACACGCGGGCTCGTGGCACGCGCTCACAAAAGCGCGGCCCGGCTCCGTTCGTCGTTCCAGCTTAAAATGAACCTGTCTAATCATTAATTCTGATGACAGTCTCCTTAAGTTCTTATAAAATTGTCTTATAAAAGCGCGAGTTAACCATTGTGTTTACTATTTTTACCAGGGCTTTGCGACAACCAACGCCGGCCGTTTGACAGTTTATCAACGCAGGGCCGAAACCCCTGTATATTATGCGGCTCATCAAAGTTAATACGAGTTTATCGCTCCCCACCCTTTGCGCTTGAGGGTTGAGCACGCACCTGCTAATCAATTACCCATGCGAAATAGTTATATTTGTCAGGCTAAAATGTCGGAGAAAGATCTAAGCACGATTGGATGGTGTGATGATAATACCGGCTCATTTTTTATCCAATAAGAGGGGGACGTCTAGAGCTCAAAGAGAGAAAAACAAAAAAAAAAAAAAAAAACAAAGAGGTAGAGGCAAGCCGAGAGCTGAAATGATCCTATGGGTGGTTCATAAGCTTTTCCAAATTCAATACGACAACAGAAATGGAAAAAATTGCATATGTGAACTTCAGTTGCATTGACCACTGTTTATGTAATTGGGGATGGTGTATTATATATCTATAAATCTTTCTTCTGAAAGTGTAATGACCCGGTATAAATTTTAATCACTTCATTTAATAAGAACAATCGGAGTACATTAATGCATTAAATAGACGAACATCTGAAATATTATAAGGGTCTTATAACTCCCGAGTGTATACATTGGAGTTAAAACTACAGTGCGCATACATATATATATCAAAAGCAATTACCTTAGCTTTTTAATCAATTAGGGAGGTGTTTATGACATTAATTAAAACTGTAAGTGTATTGTTGATCATCATATCGATCAGTTTTAATTATAGCTGTTCTATGATCTACAGGTTTTTTGTTTTTACCCCAAAAGAGTAATTAATTCTGTCATTGCTTGAGAGAGCGCTGGATAATTTTTTCGTTCATAGTCTCAGAACAAAGTTACTTGAGTAGGGAAAACAAATGAACAAATTGAGATGTGAGATAGATCTTACAAGATGGCTTAAAGAAAAAAAAAAAAAAAAAAAAAGAATTTGAACAGATCTTTTGGCGTCATATAATCTATATCCTCAAAATATTGACTATATAGATATTATAAGCTTAAAGGAGTTGAAACCCTATTCACCAATGACGCCTGTTCACCTACAAAACTCAGCAGTTCAACATTTACCAAGGTTTATTTACAATCGATTTGTTGAACCACCAATATTGTTGAGTATACGTTTCAGAACTAAGATGATCAGATTTTTTCTTTTTATTCTTTTTTTAGTATCAGTATTAAAAATTCTATGCTAATATTCTAGGTACTAAATGCTTATACTAATCTATAAATAATATTCCTTCAAATTATTGGATTATTTTAATAAATAAGGGAAAAAAAAAGGAAGAAAAAGGCCAGTGCTCTTTTTTGAAATGTTTTAAATCTTAAACTTTTGTATAGTAGATAAACCGTTTCCAAATAGAAGGGACATTGACCCCGTTAACTTGTTCTTCCTTTTCGTCAACTTTAGATCCTTCCAATTCTTGTTGTCGTTGTTTGGTCAGCTTGGTTCGAACAGCGCATGCTCGACTGAATGCCAAAAACAATCCTCCAACGAAAAAGCATAAACCAGTAAAAATTTGACAATAAAAGAATGGGTTCTCTAGAGAATCATCAGTCAGATTTTGAACAATTGGTTCACCAACGACACATGCCATACCCATAACCATCCAAGCAGCTGCCAATAATGGAGGTAAATGCTTCAACCCAACCAGTTCAGCAGCCAGTGGTGGAATGGCAACAGTAGTACCTGACACTTGGGTACCTGCTAACAGGGCCAATGCAATGGTAGTAGCATAACTGTCACAAGGAATCCACATGGCGAAACATAAAATCACGGAAACAACACATGAAAACAATGTCAAATTGAACCGACCAAACTTGTCCATCAAAACCCCCAAAAATGGTCGGCCAACAACAACACCTACGTTCAAAATTGCTCCCGCTATAGCGCCTTGTGCTTTAGTTAGACCGATAGTAGTAGCAAAGTTTGACATGGAAAATAAAAAGATTTCATAACCCATCATGGTCAAGAACCCCCAACCTAACAAGGTGTAAACCTCAATTTTGTTAAATGCTTCCTTATCAGTGATATCCATCTTTGGTTGCTCCAAATCATCTCTAGTCTTGATAAACATGGCACAAATGACACACATGCAAAAACACATTAACCCGCAAATCCGCTGAATCCATTCAATAGGTAAATATTCCACCATCCTTTGGACTGATAAAGAAAAAATAATACCGCCCATGCCAGTACCACAAGTTGAAAGCCCAGCTGCTAAAGCCCGGTGCTTGGAAAACCATTGTGGAATAATAGTTGAAGGAGGAAAAAACAGCATACCCAAACCAATACCTTGCAGAACACCTTGAGATAATAACAATTGATAATACTTTTTAGTAAAAGAAGCAGTAACTAGGCCTAAGCATTGGAAAGTAGTACCAATGAGAATAGTTGGTCTACATCCAATCCATTTAACAATAGTAGTAATAAACGGAGATATGAATAATCCCAAACCAAAAGTCAACCCGCCAATAAATGCAAGATCAGTGCGAGTAGCCCCGTGATATTTATCAGTATCCAAGTAAATGTTCAAAAAGACACCAAAAGATGAATTGATACCCCATGAAAAGGTATTAATCAAAAATGATGCCAAAACGACAACCCACCCATACCCACCGTCGGGGAAACCTGTGACGTCTTTATTATCATCAATCTCGTCATCACTAGCATTGTTTGAAATGCCATTATCAGATAATGATGGTGATTTTGAGGTGCTCAGTTGGTTTGTAAGCGGCACAACCCATGCTGTTTGGCCTACCTCTTTATTGGCTTCTGATAGCTTTGATAGTGATGCATTTGGGTTTGAAGAATTTCTTGCTTGAGGGTCCATTATTTTCAAGTGTTATATATTGGATTAAAATAGTTAATAATTGTCGAATGAAAGAATGAAAAAAGATGAGGAAAGAAGATTTAGAATTCCAAAACATATTCAGGGCTATTTATTTAAAAATGTTGATTGTATAGATGAAGTTTAGTTATCTTTTTTATTTCCTCTTCTACTAACAAAGTTGGCATGAACAAAGAAAAAGCAACTATGTAATTAAGGTTATCCGCACATAGGAGAATGTTCTTTTTTACTGAGAAGTTCTTTAGCTCGAACAGCTCACGCATAAAAAAGAGAAACGGTTGATATCATCAAAGAAACAAAAAAATCCTTGACGTAAACTCATTTATCATAAACAATTAAAGCACAACCCTTTGTTTTTCTATTCTAGAAAACGCGTCCTTACTACTGTATAATAAAAATTTACATTCTTTGTAAGCTAAAAATCAAGTGAATATTTAAAACATTCATTTCTTATCCTACATATATTGACTGTGTACAAAAATATCAGTTGGCTGGTGGTGGACTGGTCTTATTTATTACTACAAGCTGATGGAATCGATGCTTTCTCCAACCAAGAAAAAAGTTTATTAATGAATGGGACATTTTTTCAAGTTAGCTTTCTCTGACATTGGCACTAACACGCTTTGTATCACCAAAGAAACTCTAAGCCGCATTTTCTGAAATACAGAGAAGATATTTTGCCGCAATTTATGTTGCCACGGTTTAATACTTGACTTAAAATTCGTCAGACCCATCGCGGTCCACCAAAAAAATTTACAAGGCCAGCAATCCCCCTGCTGATCACTGTACACAACGGAATTTTCCGTGGAAGTTAGATTAGAAAAAGTTTAAATTGTGACCCAACAAGGAATTGTTAGCTACGACAATACATTCCTTCTTAGGTCAACCCGTACTCAAAAACTTTTCAACGCCAGATCTCGAGAGGTGCTCGTTGTAAGGAACTTGCCATTAACAAGAATTTGAAATAGCTGTCAAGGGTGAAACCAATTGTTAACTAGCCTCTAGGCATGATATCTTGTTGAACACAATTCCGTGCATAGGGTTTCTGCTCGCCATTGATCCTGATATAATTATTTTACCAATAATTAATGGCAATGATAACCAATCTTAATAATGTTTTTTGAGCTGGTTCAGGCTTTAAGGTCAATAATCCCATCTTATTCTTTATTATTTCGCCTGTAGTTGCACTTATTTTAGACACGATCACAATAATGAGCTGAGGAGGCAACAAAAAAATGCTAGACACCGAATCGAAGAAAAGAATAAAAATTCACGCTTTTCCTTTATGATACTAAACGGTATTTTGACCCCTTTTTTTGGGAATTTTTCAACCCATTTCACGGTACTTTCCGAACTAAAGTTACAACCGACTCCCGACCCCGAATGAGTAAAGATACACATGAATTTTTTTTTTTTGTTTTGTTTTGACTCGTTGTTTCGGCATTTTTTTTATTTTTTTCTCCGTCCGCTGTCATCTTGTCGTTTTTAATTTTTTTTTATTTTTTTTTTTCAAATCACCACTTTCATTAATCAATAATACAACATGGCAGACGACAAACTGTCAAAACCAGGGCAAACGTTGATAAAATTCAATGGGACCTGTGTTTCATATGCGCACACCTTTTTCGCTACATCCGCGTTTTTGTGCTCACTGATTGTTGGCGTTGCACTGCACTACAAAAAAATTGTTCAAAATGAACATTATGGATACCCTGACGAATGGTTCCCAAGTGTTAGCGCTACAATTGGGGATAGACACCCAGAACGATCAGTTTTTCAAGTGTTTATTGCATTAACTTCGGGCCCAAGATTTGCTTTGGTGTTTTTGACTTATTTGCTAACCGCCAGAACTAATAGTATTACTCCTAAGATTTTGGCATTCAGTGGTATTTTACGAACATTGACTTGTGGTGGGTGGACTTATATCACTTCAACGGATGATCATGATTGGCATGATATTTTCATGATTAGCTATATGGTATTGACTATTCCTTGGACAGTTTTGCGAATCAAGTTGACACCAAAGGGCGATAAACAGGCTTTAATCTGGAGAAAGAGAACCGCTTATGCATTTTTTGGTTCTATTATTCCATTAATCTACTTTTTTATCCAGCACAAAGTTCATAAAATCGCCGGTGCGTATACTACATATGCGTTCTTTGAATGGGCATTAATTATTTTTGATGTTGCGTTTGATGCTTGTACTTGCTTTGATTTCAATTCGTTGGAAATTCGAATTATTGATAAAAAAGGGGTTACTAGTGCCACTCAATTTAATCCAGATAAAGCCAAAAGTACTCGAAAACATCACGGATTTGGCACTGCACAATTTGTGATTCAAATCTTTTATTACTTTGTATTCTGGTCAGTTTGGACTGCTTTGCCATTGTTGATTTGGTATTTCCCATTGTGGTATATGGGTATTAGTGGGTATGAGGCTTTGTTACTATCAATTATAGCGCCGATTGTTTTGGTTATCTCTCCATTAAGATATGTCTTGACATATGTTTATCAATTGCCATTGTTGGGTACATCACTTGGTGTATTTGCTTACATGGCCGTAAAACCAGTATTGCGACTGGAATTGGTAGGGTTAGCTGCCGCATCTGCGGCAATTGGATTAGCAATTCAATTCTGGGGTATTAGTACTCGACCCTCTGCTGGTATACACCGAGGCACTGCATTTTCTTTAGGGTTGATTTTATCAAGTATTGCTAAATTTGCCTTTTTCACTAATAATCCAATTTGGCCAATTATGCATGAAGGAAATGGCGGGTGGAATAAAACTGGTATTGTAATTGCTGTTGTTAGTGCTTTGTTATGTTCAAGACTGCAATACTCCAACAATCAACAGACTTCAATTGCGGGCCCAAAAGAATCCAAAGTTTTGGCAGCATTTGGTTTGGGCGGGTTAATTTTTGCATTACACACTTTATTGTGTGATTCAACCACTATTACGTTGTGGGTTTGGGATGGTTATCCAGTAAATGGTCCATTACCGGTTCCACATGGTGTGTTGACATTGGCAGCAATGTGTTTGGGTTGTTGGTTAGGCGTTACTAAAAAGGATACAGTTAATAAAGTACCATTCTATTTGATGGCATGCATTGGTAGCGCAGTCATGTATTATTATGATGGGTGGTTTGGTTATATGGGTGGTTTAGTTTTGGCTGTTCATCTAGTTGCAATTACACCAGCTATTTTGGAATCTGCTGGTAGACATAATCCAGGTATTACTTTCGGGTTGGGGTTCTTTGTATTGGTATTGTTATATTTGGCCCATGTCTGGGTTGTTGCATACGCATTTGTCCCAGGTGGTCCGTTGTTACGAGAACGATCTGATTTGGTTTTAGTTTTCCAACAAGTTTGTATTGGCATGGGTATCATTGGTATTACCAAAATTAGGGCTTCCTCAGTCAACAACCCAATTAATGTCAATTCCAACAGTATTTCATTATTCCGAAAGATTCGACAACAAACTTTGTATGCCGTTACCATCATGTTGGCATTATCATGTGCCATTGGGTTCAAACGATTCCATCGAGATGATCCAGTTCCTTATCATGCAGATGATAAAGTCATGACTGCCGGGATTTGGACTGTTCATTTCGGGTTGGATAATGATATGTGGGCATCCGAAATTCGAATGAGAAATGTTATTAATGAGTTGGAAGTTGATGTTATTGGATTCTTGGAATCCGATACACAACGAGCTATTATGGGTCACCGAGATTTGACGCAACAAATTGCAGAAGAATTGGGCTATTATGCTGATTTCGGTCCAGGCCCAAATAAACATACGTGGGGTTGTTGTTTATTGAGTAAATTCCCAATTATCAACTCTACTCATCATTTATTACCATCCCCAGTTGGTGAATTGGCACCAGCTATTCATGCCACTTTGGATGTCTATGGTGAAGCAGTTGATGTTGTTGTGTTCCATTCTGGCCAACAGGAAGATGTTGAGGATCGACGATTGCAATCGTTGGGTATTGCTGATATTATGGCCAGTAGCGACCGGCCAATGGTCTTATTATCATATTTGGTTACCAAGCCATTACAAGGTAATTACAACACATATGTTAGTGAACATTCCAAGATGCATGATATTGATCCAAGTGATTGGGACCGATGGTGTCAATACATTTTGTACAAAAATATTAAACGGACCGGGTATGCCCGAGTTTCTAGAAGTACCATTACTGATACGGAAATTCAGGTGGGTAAATTCGTTATTGGTGACAAATCTGGTTCAACCAATGAACTAGTTGAAGAATCTCAAGTCCCAAAGGGCTTACAATTTCCTCAATTATTTAGAGGTAAGGGTGTACGAAATCATTATTACCATGTGTTTAATGAACCACGGTATTATCTATAATTAAAAAGAAGAAAATAACTTGGGATATACTTGAAACATAACTGCATTAAGGTTATTATTATTATCTGATATTGTATTGTATTGATTTAAATTTTTACTGTAACAAGTTATTAACTAAGCGCTCAGCTTTAGTTTGAATGTAATGTAAGTTTTGTGCAGTACTTGTAATTGGGGCCGCAGTAGCGAATGTTGATTATAAGATTGTTTGAAAACTGTTTACATGTATTCATGTTGGCTGTGCATGATTGTCAAGAACAAGATATTAACCAAGATCAAGGTCACGATCGAGCGTAAGCTTATAACCAGTTGGAACTCAAAAAGATTAAAGTTTTAACCGGTGCGGCGTATTTGTTGTGTCGATATATGCACATCAACACATTATACAGCCATTTTATTTTTCATAACTTTAAATTAATTAAATCTCTTGCAGCCAGCCCCATTCTACTACTGGTACAATAATGTCGCTGAATATGGTTAAAATAATACACCAATCAGTCCCAGAAAAATAATAATCTTATTAAGGCGTAATTGAAAAGTACGAACAGTCACAGTTTTAGTGTCTGTGTCGAAAATAAGTTTGATTCGGCCCTTAGCCATGCCATATTATTGCCTTACCGCGTACAATGTGCCAGTAAGTTCAATTTCACTAATGCAGTACTGCATGGTAATTATTTAAACGACAAATTTTATATATATTCCAGGCTATTATTATTATAATTATCCCTCACCATCAACATGGAGGGCGCAGATTACGATTGGTTCAAAACCCCACTTTGTGCCTTAAATTTACTGTAACAGTATATCTGATGTTTTTACGCAACCTATAACAAAATAACAATTTATTGTAATGAGCAGATGAAAAAACAAAAAAAATTATATATCAGCCTACTATGAAATAAATATACGTTGATTCATAATTTCACCATTTTTATCCATCACCGTAAACTTAAAAATAATTAAGTTATAGAGCAAGGGGCCTAATCACCATGGCAACTAGAAACAGCCTCGTCCAATCAGGCATATAAATGGTGATTTTCTCTCAACCCTGAGAGCTCCCAACGTAATAATTGATTGGCACACCCACCCAACATTAGATAAATGTATAAATTATTTTAATATAACCATATAAAACTAATATAATCGCACATGCTGATATAATAATAATACTTAAGTGTACCGACCCGATACCATTTCCCGCTTGAGAGAGATTTGCGTTATAACTTAATTGACGCTGGTAACAGTCGTACGTGCAGCTGCGCCGCCCTGATACAATTGAGAAATGGGCTCGCCCGCCTCATTATTATTAAATTTTTTTTTTTTTTTTTTTTTTCTCTTCTTTCTCACAAAATGTACAAAAATTAAAAATCCCTCCACTCATAATTAATTCACAAAAACAATAAACCTTACCACCTTTTTATTCCTACTCATCCATTCATCGTGAATACCAACCTAATATTCCAAACTCACCAGAAACTCTTTATATATAAAAATAACAAAGTCCCTGGGCGGTGTGTTTGGCATATAAATAAGTTGGGAAAAAAAAAACACAAACAAAAAGCTTTTTTTTTCTTTTCTTTTCTTATTCTTCCCATCACAACATTTTGTTGATAATATTGCTATTCGAACTCTGGTTAGGAAAGGATTCTATAACAGCAATATAGAACCATAACATAATTCATCACACGATGAATCTTGTCGATAGAAAGTATCGGTTTATAATACATGCGGTATTGATATTGTCGTTTGTTTGTAATGTCGCATATTCTCGTTTCCAACAGGGTAACCCACAACATCAACAACAACAATTACAACGTAACAAGCAAGAAACAATATATCAATACCCATTACAAAATGAACCAAGTGAACAAAATGAACCAACTTTTAATTCAGACGAAAAATGCGACTCTAACTCATTTTGGTCATTAATCTCCAATTCATTATTCAATTACGGACCGCAGTCTCCATTATTGAATTTTGACTTGTTGCATAAAGAAGAAGAACCGAATGGAAATACATTTGAAGTGGATTTATCACAATATGAGGATGAGGTTGTGTTGCGATTTGATATTAAAACAGATAAAGAATACCAGGAATTCAAAAAGGCTACAGAGACTTTAGTATTGGACTTGTGGAGCTGTAGCAAAGAACAAGCCGATGTGCGAATCAACCAACGACGAGTGCGCGATTTATTAAGGCTGCTTCCAAAAGGAATGCGCCATCCATCGCGACGTCGAGTATTAATTGATGATGTGCAACGGGCTGTTTTGGCGTCAATTCCATTAAATGATGTGGCTAATAGTAACAAGTTTTTTGAAGAATATCGAGATTTGGATGATATTAATTGTTTTATCAATAACTATACCAACGAAGTTATTGGCAAATCATTTGAAGATAATGATTTGAAAGCAGTTAATATTGGCGATGGTCCGGTCGATGTTGTTGTTACTACTGGGTTACATCCACGAGAATGGCTGGCTATTTCAAGTTTATTAATGGCTATTGAAACGTTATCAGCAGACTCTAAAGATGAGCTATTGAAAATTGCTACAATCAAGTTCGTTCCTGTTGCTAACCCAGATGGGTATAAATATACTTGGAGTACTGATAGATTGTGGCGAAAGAATCGACAAAGTACTGGTGTATCAATGTGTTCAGGGATGGATTTGCAACATAGTTTAAATTTCCAAAAGGATCGGGTTGAGAATGGGGTGGTCACAGCCTGTAGCGAAACATTTGCTGGGAAAGAACCATTGAAAGCACAAGAAGCTAGTGAAGTTGCCAATCTTGTTAAAAAAACTGATGTCTATGTTGATTTTGGACTGTATACCCAAGAACTATTGGGAAATAATGATTTGGTCAATGATAAATTATCAAGAAAGATTCGGAAACAAACGGGTCGAGATTACCAAGTATCTAACGAAACCGCTGGATTATTCCAGGCTCCAAAAGTTGCCACTTATCACGTCAAACTACCTGATGTTGATGGAGTTGGGTTTCTGGCTCACCGTAAACACATTTCACCGATGGGTGAAGAAATGCTAGGAATTTTACGTGCTATTATTAAGCAGCATATGTTTATTTCTTAGTAGAAAATGATAACCAAAAAAAAAAAAAAGATTATGAAATGAAAAGATAACAAAAAAAGATGATTATGAAATGAAAAGATCAAATAAAAATGTCTATAGTTACGAAAATGAATTATTTATTATATTGATAATTAATTTACTAGTGCTTATAAGCGTAGTTGGGACGTTTGTGTAAAAAGTGGATTACTTTTCTCAGAAACTAGCCCCCGGGACCACCACCCGCTATTAGTAATCGATTTGAAAACAGCAAAATTTTCCCTAGCCTTACACACTAGTGTCTTGAAATCTCTGCTACTCCATAATAATTATTTTACATTCAGAAACAGTCACCATCCATTCACTCATCATTCATCATATAAAATTTAAAAAATTTAGATATTCATACCAAATAGAAATAGAAATAAGATGAACTGGGAACAGCATTTGAATAAATTTCTTCCAGCCCCACGATACGAACGCTGGCCAAGACTAATATCGCATTTCCTTGGATATCGTGAACATAAAAACAAAATCAAGAATATAAATGAATATCAGGTATTATTTTGGATTCTAATATCCAGTTTTGCAGGGATGGTAGTTTTAATGGTGACATTCAACTATGGGCCTCGGTTTTTAGAGATGAAGGTGCCTGTGGTGATACCCTCATGGGCTGCTTCAGCAATCTTGCTGTTCAATGCAGCTGAATCACCATTAGCACAACCTCGAAACTGTTTTTTTGGCACGATGTTTTCATCAATTATTGGGGTGTGTTTGACAAAACTTTGGATGACTAACGATAATAATGAGCAGTGGTTGTGGCTATGTGGAGCATTGAGTGTCGCGATCTCGTCTGTGATCATGCGGTTCGCTGGAGTTATTCATCCTCCTGCAGGTGCAGCGGCTCTTTTGCCTAGTGTGACCCCGGAAGTTCGTCATTTGGGGTGGTACTATTTACCAGTGCAGTTGTTGAGTTCGGTGTTGATCATTATTGTGGCTTGTTTGTTTAATAATATTGAAAGACGATATCCTATATATTGGTGGACTCCACTAAGTTTGAAAAAGGAAACTGATGTCGATGAGGAAAAGGGAGAAAACGACGATGAAGATGGTGAGCAGAATGAAGATAAAAGTGAACAAGGTAGGTCGGGTTCAGCAATTGGATATAATGAGCGGCCAGTACATAAAGTTGTAATCACCAACGAAGAATGGAAATTACCTGCAGGAATCACAATCACGGATGAAGAGAAACGAGTTTTGTTAGGACTACAAATGCAGTTGGCAAGACATGATCGATACAACGTGACTACAAGAACAGTATCGTATCCATCCCATCAACCTAATTATGTTGGTAATAATAGCACAGCATCACTTTAAACAACATCATAATTTTAATACCTACTAATTAAGCATACATTATGGGGTTTACAGCCTTAATGGTATGATACAGTAAATGGGGTGTTTGTTTTTGTTAAATCCTTAATCTTTAATTTTACAAAATTTTCGTTATGGTTTATTAATAGATAATTCCGTTTCGATCGCATTTAAACATAACACAATGACCGTCAACTTGTTTCGTGCAGTTCAGAATGTGGAATAGTGCGTTATCACAATTTGAATCGCACATCCCAGAAATATATAGATCTATAGTACTACGTGCCATTCAGCTACAGACTATCACTAAAGCTTCAGCTTGTCATCTGGTTCCCGTCCTGGGAAACTCGCGGGTATATTCAAGACTTGCGAGTCAAATGTTTAAGTCCATACCGTTGCGTTAACCTCCTGCAGAAATTTACACGCGCCTATCATAATTCTCAATTAAGCATGATCCATTATTGAGCGTGTTATTAGCCTATGGGGTGCGTTATACGTTGGATTGTCAGCTTTTTTTTTTTGAACCCTGATTATACTTATATAAGCTAAGTTATCAACGAAAGGTGCTGCTTGATTTAGATGTGTAGTTTCGGTGTTGGCAGTCGTGCATGTACATTATGTAGGTCTTATAAATAAAAAAACTTATCAAGACATCTTGAACAGGGCCCTTATAAACATAAACTGGCTGCACACAATCCTGATGTAATTGCTGAGTCTTTATTTCACAGTTATATCAAATTACCCCTTCAGATAATAATAATAATAATAATAATAATAACGCGCAGGCCTACCAGAAATCCATTGTTGAAATTTTGATATACCATCAACAATTAAATAACTCTATTTACAATCGATAGCAAATTTTTTTTTTTTTTTTTTTTAATTGGTTGGGGAGTGAACCACTTTTAAGGAGAATGCATGTTTCACACCATGTTCTGAACCCACCTGAAGCTGCCACGCTGCCCGTCTGCAGTCTTAAGTTTATTAATTTAGGCTTTCTTACCAGTTTCAAATTAAGCTTTCGCCTGTATACGGCCTATATTTGTAAATATAAGGGGCTTCGTCAAAGTTTTATTCGATGGTTAGTCGATAATCAGCGTCATTATTCTGTTATGACGGTATCGTTTTTAATCTTGAACATGTGCCGATCGAATGATTGGGTACATGAACCCATTTACGGTACTTAATTCTGTGTTTCCCCCCTTCCCCCCCCCCCGAAAACATCCTTGTAAATAAAGTAAATCAACCAAAGTATTAAAGAACTTTGGACAAGGATGTGAACATCGATGGTATGCTTGCACTTTGTAAGTTGAGCTTATTAGAGATCGATATAAAAAATATATATATATCTGATACTAAGCTGCGTGGTTTGACCGCAGCATAATACTTTAACGGTAAACCCACCATCGGGGCGGGACTTAAGCTATAGTAAATTTAAAAGTAAAATTTTAAGGAGTCAATTGGTCGATCAGAGTCGTTGAGTTCAAGGCGTGTAGGGTGATGATCTGCTGCTCTACTTATCATTTGATTGTTTGTAACCGATATTTGATCAGCTTTTTCTTTTTGCAATATGCTTATAAGAAAGTTAAGATTCGCTGTTACACATCCTACAGTCAGTTTATTGAAAATTTTACAGATTTATGGATGTTAGTCTAATCTATTGCCCAGCGCTGTTTTTAATAGGGTTTTGACTTTCTCGGTTGCGTTGGCTTTTTTTCCAAAGTTGCCTAATTTGATAGCAAATCTTCCAAAATAAGAAATAAATTGGCCGAGCTGGCGAGAAAAAGAAAAAAAAGAAACCAAAATGATCTTTTTTTCTGATCCAGCGCCACCAAAAAACTGTTTTGGGATACACCGATCGTGATTCATTTAACGATCTTAGAATCACGATATTTCGAGCGCTGAGATCTGAGATCTGACTTTGTTTCTTGGAACCCCAAACTCTATTTTTAACAGATCTACAAAAAATTTTTTTTAAAACGCCGCACGGTAATATAATTCCAGTGGAAAATATTTTTGAATTAGGTATGATATTAATTAATTAAGATAAAGCAGAATATTTAAATGATGATAATAATTAGGGAACGATTGAATTAGAAATAATAATAAAATAATTAGTTGAAAGTGTGGATTTTTATAAATATTGCCCCATTGGATTTTTTGTTAAGATTTTTTTTTTTTTTCATTTTTTTTTTTATTGGGTTCTTGGAAAATTTAGTGCGTATTTTGGCGTTTTTTGTATTTTTGGGATGAATGATCAATAACTTAAACAGGTTTAGGTAATGCTAACCCACCCGAGCCAGTAACAAACGAACTTTGCTTATCAGTATGCGAGGATGCCAAAGATTTTGGAGATTGAGTATGTTTTTCTGATTGAGGAGTATGAGGTGGCGGTGGAGGGGGGGATGATTGCTGTTGTTGGTGATGCTGATGCAGTTGAGGTAGTGAAGGATGGGAGTGGTTATACAACGAGTAATTGTTAATGGATGGAGGTGTTGATGTAGGTCGAGTAATCAAATGGTTTTGATTTGCAGGTGGGAAGAATGGTTGAGTTGGTGTAGAACTTCGCTGCGGGTATGCTCTTGATTGAGGCGGTGGTGGTGGTGCTAGATTAGTTTGATGATAAGGAGTACCGTAATCACGTTGATAGTGAGCAGATGGTGGAGGAGGAGGAGGAGGAGGAGGATGATGATGTGTTGGAGCATTATGATGAGGATGAGTATGATGAACTGGTGGAGTGCCATAATGTTGTTGAGGGTAATAAGGATAAGAAGGAGGTGTCCCCGTTCGAGCAGTACTCAACTCCTGTTCCAATTGCATAATATATTCTACAGCTTTTTTCAAAATCATTGCCTTTGAATCTTGAGTGCCTCTACAATATGGGACACTGTTTTTCAATAATTGAAACCCACCATTAATATTTTCCCTTCTTCGTTGTTCACTCAAAATATGAGCATGTCGTCGTGAACTAGAAGAAGTTGATGATACGGTGGTAGGAGCCATCACTGCAATTGATGCTTTGGATTTGTTAGTATTACTGTCAGTGGTTTGTCTTTTGACAAACGGTTGGTCATCTTCATCCGTTGCTGGAGCAGATCGCTTCTTTGAATTGAAGTTGGATTCTGGTGATGCTTCAGGGGAGGGTAGTGATCTCGGTCGGCTACTGTCATGAGCTGATTTAGATTGTGTGTGATGATGATAATTAACATCGACTCCTAATGGTGATGTAGGTGTAGGTGGATGTAATTTTGTTGCGTTAGTAGTTGAAGTAGTTGTTCGAGATCTTGTCGGAATGAGCGTATCTTCAACTTTCACTTTTTGATGTGCAGAATGTGCTTGTTGTGTTGCAGGACTGGAAACGATATCTTTTAAATCCATTATTATTATTGTATTATTAGTAAGTTAAAAAATATAAAATATAAAAAAGAGTGACGAAAGGTTGGAAAAGAAAGAAAAAAAGTTTAGTAAGGAATGACTAAAGTTGGGTTTGTAATACCAGATGGTATTTACTAGTTAGGTTGAACAAAAGTTGTTTTATCAATGTTGGAAAAAAGAATCTTCACCGAGAAAGAAAGAAAAAAAAAAGAAAGAGAGAAAAAAATATTGTAAAAAAGAGGGGATATGTCGTTGGTTTTATACTAGTGCAAAGAAAAAAAAAAAATGAATTATGAAATAGTGCATTAAAAAGTAAGGTTTATTCTATTATTGCATTTATTTCAAAGCTTACATGGGGTGGTTATTTTGGTGTTTTTTGCGCAGCTTTTTTTTTTTTGTTGTTTTTTTTTTTTTTTTTTTTTTTTTTTTTTTTTTTTTTTTTTTT
>JAJLUN010000135.1:7692-22507 GCA_030564365.1 Blastobotrys arbuscula | reverse complement strand
TACTGTAAACCTTAACAATTAAAGGTATTAGACTAACGAACCTTGCTTAGTTGATACCATCTTGACAGAACTTGATGGACAAAGTGTCATTATTCTCCTGAATTATAATAGAAGATCTTGTGGTAAATACAGTTGATGGTTAATTATAAAGCGATGAGTACCAAAGTTCTGGTTATTTTACAAGTATTCCCTCAAACCCAGTTTTATTATTATATACTACGAAAACAAAGATAGTTTTAAAAAGTGGCCACGTCCGGGTCGAGTTAACTATAAATGAATTCTCTGCTTTATCTATGCACAAGTAAATATTATTATGCTTTGAAATTGTTAAAATAGGGCTAATATTTTTTAAGTTTATCTAACTAAAGTTATATTGAAAGCGGATATCTGAACTTTTATTTATCAAATAATATTGGATGACATACGTACAATATTTTTGGTTGAATCATATTGTCCATTTAGTAGTACGTAACTTTGGAATCATTCAAATATAGGCTCCAAATTTCAAGCTATGATTAGAAGTGGATATTCCATATATTTGTTTATGTTTAAAAGAAAGCGGTGGTGATGTTGGTAAAGTGGTTCCACCAATATTGTGGTTTGCTTTTTGGTATTTTAAAATTTACTGGTGGCTGTAGTTTACATGTAAGTAGTACCATCACCGCGGCGCCGGTGATTTATGATGTTCATTATAATTTAGCCCCTGAAATTTCCAACATCTCCTCGAACCGGGGTCGGTAAGCCATTTTTTTTTTTTACTGCCCTGCAATTTGGTTTGCTTTTCATGCTAATAGCGCAACCAATAATTCAGATTTACAGTTTTTCTAAAAAAATATCTGATAATAGGACTGTGTTTGGTATAAGCTTAAGTCTTAGCTTTGGATTGTTTCTAACGCGGCATGGCAAAGAACAGCCCCCCCAATGGGGTGTACTTTTTTGTAAAAAGTCCTCAAAAAGCATATCATATATGCAGCACTAGCGTTGTTCAGGCTCAACTTGCCAGTTTAATTACTTTGATCCCCGCTGTGTTGTTCAATGTGTTTGTTGTGTTTAATGAAGACAGCAGTACTTATCAACATTGGTTCAAGTTGACTTATATTAAACACGCCTTTAAATCTAAGTTGTCTTAATTAATAAACTTCAAGGGATTCGAGTGATTGGTTATGTCAATTCAACATTTATTGGACTATTAATTTCCTACGCGGACCATCATAATTATAGTGGCTTGTTGCTGCTTTGTGAACATAGACATATGCTCAATCAAAACATTACCAATAATTGAAAGACTTTTAATCATATAAAATATAAGATTCCTAGGCTGGGGCAATTAACTGTATGGTTTTCCCCAATCTGAATTAATTTATCCTTAAATAGGGATGCATCCCATAATGATTTAAAATGTGCCAAATTTTCGGCTTAAGATGTAAATGTTTTCATAGCAGAATTTTTCATTCAATTTTTTTTTTTTTTTTTTTTTTTTTTTTTACTTTTCCAAGCAATGCTTGCCAAATAAGGGTTTTCTAAGCCCAGCCATTTATCATTCTAAGACCTCAGGCTGTGGGAAGTTAAAGTTTAATGCAGCTTGTAAGCTTATTTAGGATTCTTTTTCTCTGAGATTTTTTTTCTGAATATGTAGGGCGTTCACATGTAAAATGATCTAATACACCTGTTAATGTGCTTGCAAACCCACATGGAGAAAGAATTTCAACAATTCATGATTGCAAGCTTAGTTTATCAAGAAACAAAAATTAGATAAATTGTAGCAAAGGTTTCGTAGGGGGAGTGATTTTTTTTTTTTTTCCTTCTTCCAATCTGTCAAAATAAGTAATTAAAAAAAAAAATTTTGAACCCTTGGAGGAGATAATAAGCACGCCATTGTTAATAATATTCGTAGTAACTATTCCAAACATAGGTTGTGTACAGGATATTCATTTATAAAATATTCCAAATATTCAAGGGTATGACCAAACGGATATATCTAGCGCTTTGTTGAACTTTGGTAAACCATCAAAAAAATTATTCAGGGGCTGACAGGTAGTTCTAAGCTGTATTGATTATTTAAGAAAATGTATTTTGGACATGCAATTGTGATTTGCCACACCTGGTGCCTTCATAGCCGGTTAATCAGGTTTAATGAGGCTTCGATCTAATGTAACTTTACCCCAATCATTATCTACTTTATTGATGATTCTATTAGTTGCCTGGGATAAAGATAAAAAAAAAAAAAACCAATTAATAAACACAAGTCCGTAGGCTTGAACGTGGTTCGGATGCTGGTACCCGCCGGTAACGTGAATAAAATTCAGCTTAAGAATTCAATTAAGCAGTACTCTCGAAAGTTTTTATATCAGCTCTAGAGTGACTTGAACTTATCGGATTTAAGGGGCAGCTGTGTTGTCGCTCAATGCATGTAAATCATCATCCATCCCACGTAGTGCTAGCTGCATACGTCCCGTAACCATTGATGAATAAAATTTTACAGCTTATAAGATTTTTGACGTTTTCGGGGCTTGGGATTTGATCACCTATTTAAAAAGAAAACTCAATGAGAGAAAAGCCCATTAACACTGTATGCTGATTACGAGGCGGATGCTTTAATTCTTTCTAAATCAATCATATGGATTGTTCAAATTTAAATACCCAAAAACGTAATTAATCTAGTTGAAATATATAAATAGTACGAGCTAAAATGTTATTAGAGTCTGATCTTATACATTTCAACATATAGATCTTCCACACCAGCTTCGGGATTGCTAATTTCGGTAGTATTAAAGGATTCAAGATTTAAATCAGTAGCAATAGCCTTTGAAATATCAATCCCAAGATCAATATCTTTCAAAAGAAGTTGCTTATAATTAACAGGATGACAAAACCTTTTGATATGAATTAACACCTCAGTTTTATTTAAATCAGGATTGCTAATAGCATTCGTTAAACGTTGAAAACCTACCATTTGTTCAATAGGTTTTTTGGCAAGTTCAATATTTGAATTTAATTCCTTGAATACAACTTCATCAAATTTTCGCAATTGTGACATCTTAATCAGTTGAAATGTATAAGATCAGACTCTAATAACATTTTAGCTCGTACTATTTATATATTTCAACTAATCTTACCTTGTATATTACTTAGATGACATTTAGGCTTCCTACCATGATGGCATCTTTTAAAACTATGGTTGGCAACCTTCCCCCCTCTCTCACCTCTTTCTCATGTGCACTTGCATGATTAGTTGTGTTTGTGGATTGAACTAAGAAATATTTTCAAGGCCTGTCATATCCAAATAGATCAACTTATGAGTTGGAATAAATTCTCAGGGCCTATAGCTCAATTCGGGGCTATTCAATCCCGTATAGCAAATATTATTAAAAATTATTTTGAGCTTTAGTCTCCAAATTAATATGCATTAGTTATATATTGGAACTACGCAAAGAAGTTCACTCTCCATTTACCTACAATTAATATTACAATAGAATATTAAGGTTAAGGTAAATGTGGGTTTACGCGTTTAAGCTTGCAATCCATGGGATTTGATTTATACTTCGCCGTTTTATTAAGGCTATTAGTCTTGACGATCATAACGCCAGTTACCTCGATCTTGTACATAAATTATAACGGCGAAATATATGTACTTGTAATAAAAAAGAAAGGTAGCCCATTCATTGTGGCACAGGTTTTTGGTCAAACCTCCTTTTTTATTTTTTATTTTTTTTTTTAATAAATGCCCACAAAACTTTTCAATACTGGGCTGCAGGCCAACTCAGCCATGAATACCTCCTAGCTATCATAACCTCATCACTTAGTGTTTTGATGCTAAAATTTTAACATCTGACCAAAACAAAACAAAAAACTTGGATCTTTGCAGCTACGTATATTTCCAGATAGATTATTGTTATTTTACTTGGTTGTATTAGTAATTGATTCTCTATGTCGGTAAATTCATCGATGAAATGGTATTACCTAACGAATTTATAAATACCCACACAGAAATACCAATTCGATAAAGTTCCTGAAAAAAAGCATAATTTGATTTTATTGAGTTGTAATTTTCTGAGTCTATCATCCACTCCCTCCGTAAATTTTTCCTTACGCGTTGAAATAAATACTTAAAAATTAACGTTATTTGGTTGATCGAAAAATTATTTTTCATGCATGATGTCCCTCCTGACAACATTGATCAGATCTTGGTTTGCAATCACACCGTAGCGACCAAAAAGGAAATGGAAAGGCTCCACATTTTCCTCAATTGGCCCATGCAGTTACCCATTCCGGTAATTCATCAAAAAACAAAAAAAAAAAACCTCTAGCTGTACGTGTTTATTAATCCACTTTTTTATTGAGACGTGTGTTTCAAAAAAAATCAAAAACGAGAGCAATTTCATGCGTGAGTACCCGCCGCTAAACCCAACAATAATTGGTGTTTTTTGGTGCATGCGCACCGGAGAAGTGAAAAAAAAAAAAAAAGAAAAAAAATTCAATAATTTAATATGCAAGGTGAGTGGATCTCAGATCTTGTGCTGCTTTTGACATGTGGTGCATTGGGGCGTTTACTGTGGTTAAGATAATACATCATGATGCTAACGTTTGTTATGCGGACAGGCCGGGAGTATCGGTCAATTGAGATATTATTGATTGGATCGATACATTAGATGCTTAAGTTAGTCGTTACTTGACATTGAGATGTATTCTAGCCTCATTTAAATATTCGAGCTTGTCGATAAGATTTGAATTAGTGGAAAATACGTTAATTATCGTGATAAGCTGACAATAAAAAAGCTCAAATATATATCTGAAACCCGAGCTTTTTTACGAGGCTATTGAAATTTTTTTTTCAACTTATATATTGCGCCCACATATACATGTGCACCTACATGTTAGAAAAGATCAAATATCATTGATTTTATGCTTCTACATATTAATTAAGTTGACCAACCAAACTTAATATTTTTTTATTCAATTTCCTGGGGTTTTATCGTTCAACTTTCCCATATTGCAATTATAAGACAATCACTTACCTTTCAACCAAGCGTTCATAAAGGAACTAAAGTTAAAGATTGTCAATTCAAACTCTTGGTTGCCGGGGGAGCGGGAACCTTAAGTCAACTGGTGAGTGATTATTTTGGAGCATTGGCCGCATATGTATACAATCGGTTAATAGTTTAGTGAATTAATGCCGCAATATTAGATAAATGAATTTGGCATCTAATTGTTTATCAACTTCTCGATAAGGCAAATTCGCATACATGAGACTCTTTACAAAGAAAGTTGCGGACGACCCGGCTAAGTGCATACGCTATATTCAAAATAAAAAGAACTCAAATGAGTCTTATGTCGGCTTGCAAACTTCGGCTGCATGCATATATATGACCAAACACTTTTAACTAATTAAGAAATAATTGCTTCATTTTTTTTTTTTTTTCATTTTATGTTCTATTTCTTTACTATTTTAGAAGCTTTTGACATCTATATGTATATGGCCTTAAATTGCGTTAGTAAAAAGTAACATAAAGCCCTAGGTTGGCCTGTAATTGATACACAAGATTGGAATTGCACTTAAATTTAAGTCAAGATAATTATAATAGTTGATGATCTCTTGACCATAGCCAAAACTGTAGCAGCACTTTTTTTTTTTTTTTTTTTAATCCGCCGCACAACACGCGGCCAATTTACCAAGAGTTCGAATC
Source organism: Blastobotrys arbuscula (assembly GCA_030564365.1). NCBI lineage: Eukaryota > Fungi > Ascomycota > Dipodascomycetes > Dipodascales > Trichomonascaceae > Blastobotrys > Blastobotrys arbuscula. Next base: position 16,823 of record JAJLUN010000135.1, on the reverse strand, counting down.
CGGAGACCACCATTAGTTTTTCTAACAATTTCTAAAATCCCCGATCCGTTGTTTAAATAGAAAACTGCCATGGAGAAGAGCTAGTACAAAAAATGCCGCTAGCAAACGCCACACACAACCGGTATACCGACATACTGCTAAGCTTGTCAGGCGCATGTTATACCTCAAGACGGATATCATAAATTATTTCCCTTCACATAAACTCTAAATATCACACAATCTCTGAATATTTAATATAAGCTTTTATATCAACCCCGCCACTAAAGTGTCTCCTTTTTCTTTTATAACATCAACTTTTAAACTCTTTTGAATATTTAATAATGAAGGTTACCAGTTTATTCACAGTCGTTTTAGCCGCTGCTGCTATGGCTAAAGAATCCAATAAGGACACTAAAGAAGGTAAGTAAAAATATTTTTTCCCTTTTCTTTGTGGTTTTATCAATGCGCAACAGTACGTACTAATAGAAACTAGAAGCCACTACTGGTTTATCAAAATATGTTTTATATTTTGAAAATATGGAAACTCCACAAAAGATTTACGATAGTATCGAAGACAAGTTGAAAAGCTTAGGAGCAAGAATCACACATGAATACGAAATTATTCGTGGATTTGCGTTCAGCGCACCAAAAGTTAAAGTAGAAGAGTTAAAGAACGAAGTGAAAGCAAAGGCAAAAGATAACCAGTTTCCATTTGTTATTGAAGATGATCAAGTCATGACTGCAAATTCCGGTTAATTTTTTAAGTTTCTTTTCTATTCACTCTTATCATTATTAGTACATATTTATTAGGTATCAAAATATTTATTCGGTTTTTTTATTTGATTTTTTTCTTTTCTATAGTTCCAAGTTGATTGCATTACCGAATTTGGCATATAGCTTTTTCTTCAATCCATCCATTTGTTCTGTAATAGTTTTAATTTTTTCTTCTGACTGGTCTACTTGTTTGTTAATCTCTCCACTATTTTGTTCTAACCGTTCCAAAACTTCTGATTGTGGCAAAAAGAAAAATGAATCGCCAATTTTATACTGTACTTTATCATCCTCGTCTACTAGTTCCAATTCCATAGATACATCATCAATGTATTCTTTTTCTTGTTGATATTTTTTCAGTTCATCTTCGAGGGTCATCATTTTTGAATTTAGCTTTGAAAATTCATTGATGGATTGTTGGTCTTCCCAAGATACATCAACTTCGGCTTTTTGACCAGCAGGCAGCTTTATACCGTTAGTCTATGATTTTCTAAAAATGAAAAAAAAAAATATACATACCACTTGCATTGTATTTGTATCGTGTAGTCTTGTTGTTAAGTGTTTGTTAAAAATATTAAAATTGATCGCGATTTTTTTTAATTTTTTTTTTTGGTGCGTGCACAATATTAAAAAAAAAAAAAAAAAAAAAAATCATGTTGGGACGACAACTTGCAACTTATCAAATATCATAATAAACATTTATTAGTATATAATGTATAACTTTCCGGCGATTTGTAAAAAATTGTCTGGTAATGCTAGTAAAATAGGACTGGCAGTAAGTGGAGGTGTAGACTCCATGGCAATGGCATATCTAGTTCGAGAAACTATGAGTAATTGTAAATTAACTTCAATTACAATAGATCATGGTGCAAGAGAGGGTTCGGATAAAGAAGCGGAACATGTCAAAACACAACTGGAAAAAATTGGGATAGATGAATGCAAAGTTATTAAAATAGACCAAAATATTGATAAGCAAAGATTTGAATTGGAGGCGAGGAATCACCGAGCAAAAATTTTCCATAACGCATGTCAAGAATTCAATATTAATAAATTAATGCTAGCTCATAATCGAAACGACCAGTTGGAAACTTTCGTAATGAGATTGATTATGGGATCAACTAGTATAGGGTTGGCAGGTATCAAAGAAAGAAACCGATCACCAGTTTTAGCATCACCTTTGGAACATTGTGTTGAGTATTTAAGACCAGTATTGAAATTTACTAAACAAGACCTAGCCGACGTTTGTAGTAAAAACAACATCAAATGGGTCGAAGATCTAACAAATCTTGATCCAAAATTCACCAAGCGGAACGCGATCCGGGAACTGATAAAAAAAGACCCAATTTTTTTACCAATGGGAATAAGCAATACCCTAGAGTATATCGATCAATTAAACACGGAAAGAGATAATTTAGAGTCAAAAGTTGATAAAGTTTTGAGATTTTTGGTAAATACCAGATCAGTGGAGTTTAACCCAACACTTGGAGTGGTGCAAATTAACAAACTCATTTTCAACTCCTTGAACTCTGATGTAAAACCACTGGTTTTACTTAAACTTTGCGAGCCTATCATCCCCGTTTACAATCACTATTATAAACTAGCCGACTTCCAACAGCTTGACTTCAGTGGGATCAAAACTATTGCTAATTTAAGGATCGTCTTTGCGGCAAAAAACAATACAATTGAAATAACTCGACAAAGACCCTATAATAATTATAGCAATAAGGGTAATAATTCCTTATTGGGAGATCTAAGGGGCGACTCAGACTCACCTTTGATGCTGTCCATCGATGCAACCTCCGAATGGTCTCAATACCATTTATTCGACAATCGAATCTGGATTAGCGTTAGAACTTTAAATGACAAGCCGCAACGAATAATTATAAGATATCCCCCGGATCCGGTAAAAGCACAGTCGATTTTGAAACTACGCGGCCAAGTACCATTCCGATATTTCCAAGTTCAGCCTATGATTTATAGGAATAATAATAATGGTGCGGATGAGCTTTTGGGTTGTCCAACATTATCCCCAGTAGACGGATTTGATTTTCGATATCAATATAAAGAGCCAGAATTGCTCTAACTTTTTTTTATTACCGTTAATTGTATTTAATTTAATTTATTTATTAAAATGAACGAGAAAGAATACAATTATGCATTAGAAGAAATATTATGCACGTTGGAGCTAATGTGTGTTCTGAAAGAAACACATCCAACTACAAAACTACGCGTCGTCAAACATCCAACTTATGTCAATAGTAAAGGGAAAACAGCCATGGCGGATGCTGCATTAGTGGTAGTAGACAAATCGAACAACAAATCATTATCAACTGCATTAATTGTGCTAATCGAGCCTCCCGAGGCCTTGAAAAGTTATCAACTAATTATCAATAATCCCAATCAACAATACGACAACAATGAGTCAAACATTAAGAATTTAATTAATAATCATAATAATACTACAAATATTAATATAGAATGTTATTTAGGCTGGGAAGTGGTTAAAAAATTTTTAGACGTTATAATTGCCAGTGAAGCAAAAAATCCGGCGTTAATGTTGGCAACCAAGAATGGCAATTATACAGTGTTTAGAGTAAGGCCACGGTTGGATTCATGGTATATACCACAGAACAAATTCGCTGCATTGAACCCCCATGTTGAGGTGTTGAGCAACCAGCGCGATGCATTCCAATCAATTGTTACTAGGATGGATTTTTGCAGTTTCGGACTCAGCTAGGTTACAATTATGGGTCCATCATCGTCATCATCTGATGTAGGTTCAACTGTAATATTTTTAGAGTTCAATTTAGTTATTAAACACTGCGGAACTGGAAATGTTTCATGGAACTTAGTGAATGCAATGGATAATTCATTGTCGGGTATGTCAATCAACTCTTCTGGTATTAGATCAAATTGGATTATCAATATGTTATAAAGTTTTGCTAGTTTCTTGTCGTCGGTCAAATAGATAGATTCGCATGTTAATAATAATTGCATTAATTTAAAATATTGTATACCGGATGAATAGTTGGATAGGCAAATAAACATGATAAACGAAAGTTGTAATTCGCCAAAAATGTTATAGAAGCCTAGTTGAGTAACATACCATGACTTATCACGAGCATAGTTTGTCAAGTCACGCCCCATGGATCCATCTGGCCAAGTACGATTTGATATTTGTGTAAATAGAATCTCATCATCTACTTCATTACCTGTCACACCATTTTTACTCAAAGTATTTCTTAACATATCATTTTCTTCTTTTGACCCTGATGATGTACTGATTAGTGTAGGCATTTTATCAATTAAGCCATTTGTAATATGATCCATCAACTGTCCCCAATTCTCTGTCTCTGGATACTTAACCATGTATCTATAGTAACCCCCTATTCGCGACTTGATCACGCTCACATCCAAATCACTAATACCATTTCCCACTGTCTCCATTCCTTCTTTATCTTTGTTCCATCTTAATAATACCAACTGATCACCAATCTTCGGTAACCAAATACCAGTTCTTATCGATTCACTGTCCTTTCCCCAGTGTATGAAATGTACGTTATTATCAATCAATTTCACTCCTCGAAACACTCGATTAGTATTAAAAAATTGAAAGTCTACCCCAAAAAGCCAATTATCCGGGATATTTTCTACTACTAATGTTGTTAACGGAGGTATAGACATGATACTTTAAATACCTGTTTCTAATCCCCATATATCTGCTGACAAACTTCTTCCAAATCTTGGATATATACACAACCCTTAGGTGCCACAAGAAAAAAAAAAAAAAAAATGGGCCTCCGACCCCCCGATTTTTCAACTTTCTCACTAAAACCTGATAAATGAGTCAAAAAATTTCTTCATTATTATTATTCAGCCATTTTCGAAGTTTCGAAATATCCCAGCGCGCACCTAAACCCCTGCCAGAGTTAACTAAATTTTTTTTTTTTTTTTCACTTTTTTTTTTTTTTTTTTTTTTTCCAGTTCTTCAACATTCGATTTCAGTAATTAACAATGAACTTTGCTGAAGAAGAAAGGCGAATTCTTCAACTATGGGAAGAAATTAATGCTTTCCAAACATCTTTAGAACACAACAGGGGCAAAAAACCTTTTACTTTCTATGATGGTCCACCATTTGCAACTGGTACTCCTCATTATGGCCACATTTTAGCCTCAACTGTCAAAGATATTGTTCCACGATATGCTCATATGACTGGCCATCATGTTGAACGACGATTTGGTTGGGATACCCACGGCTTGCCAGTCGAACACATCATCGACAAAAAATTGGGTATCAAGAGTAAAGAAGATGTGATGGCAATGGGGATTGATAAATATAATGATGAATGTAGAAAAATTGTCATGCAATACGCATCTGATTGGCGACATGTTATCGGTAGATTGGGCCGATGGATTGATTTCGATAATGATTACAAAACATTATATCCAACTTTTATGGAATCTGTTTGGTGGGTTTTCAAACAATTACATGATAAGGATTCTGTTTATAAGGGGTTTCGAGTCATGCCTTACTCTACTGGTTGTACTACCCCATTAAGTAACTTTGAAGCCCAACAAAATTATAAAGAAGTCTTGGACCCTGCAATCACTGTTGCTTTCCCATTGGTAGATGATCCAAATACCATCTTGGTCGCATGGACCACTACTCCTTGGACTTTACCATCCAACATTGCTTTGGCAGTTCATCCAGAATTGGAATATGTTAAGGTTTATGATGAAAATAAACAAAAAAATTATATCTTGTTGGAAAAGTTATTAACAACCTTATATAAAAATCCAAAAAAGGAAAAGTTGAAAATTGTTGAGAAAATTATGGGCAAAGATTTGGCTGGGCTAAAATACGAGCCATTGTTTAAATATTTCTATGATGAATTTAAAGATTATGGTTTCCGAGTTATCTGCGCTGATTATGTTTCTGATGATAGTGGTACTGGTGTTGTTCATCAATCTCCAGCCTTCGGTGAAGAAGATTTTAACGCTGCTATGGCTGCAGGGGTCATTTCAACCGAACGGTACCCACCAAATCCAGTGGATGATATTGGGTTGTTTACCAAGGAAGTTACCGACTTTGCTGGTCAATATGTTAAAGATACCGATCGAGCTATTATCAAGTTATTGAAACAACATGATCGAATTTTGGTTGATGCTCAATTAAGACACAGTTATCCATTCTGTTGGAGATCTGATACTCCATTGCTATATAAAATGGTTCCAGCTTGGTTTGTTAAAGTTAAAGAAGTTATCCCATCAATGTTGGATGGAATCAAAGATTCTCACTGGGTTCCAAACGCCATTAAAGAAGGCCGATTTGCCAACTGGATCGCAAATGCGCGGGATTGGAACGTTTCTCGAAATCGATACTGGGGTACTCCAATCCCATTGTGGATCTCTGATGATGGGGAAGAAATTGTTTGTGTTGGCTCTATTGAAGAATTGTACGAATTAACAGGTGAAAAAGTTACTGATTTGCATCGAGAATCTATTGATCATTTGACGATCCCATCAAAACAAGGCAAAGGTACTTTGAAACGAATTGAAGAAGTTTTTGATTGTTGGTTTGAATCTGGTTCCATGCCTTACGCCTCAAGACATTATCCATTTGAAAACAAGGAAGAATTTGAACACGGTTTCCCAGCTGACTTTATTTCTGAAGGTTTGGATCAAACTAGAGGTTGGTTCTATACTTTGACTGTTTTGGGTAATCATTTGTTTGGTAAATCTCCTTTCAAGAATTGTATTGTTAGTGGTATTGTCTTGGCTTCTGATGGTAAGAAAATGTCCAAACGGTTACAAAATTATCCCGATCCAATGGAAGTTTTGGAAAAATATGGTGCTGATGCATTGAGATTGTATTTGATTAACAGTCCCGTTTTACGAGCAGAAACTTTGAAATTCAAAGAAGAAGGTGTTAAAGAAGTTGTTTCTAAAGTTTTGTTACCATGGTGGAATTCTTTCAAGTTCTGGGACGGTCAAGTTGCTTTGTTAAAGAAATTGGAAGGTATTGATTTTAAATATGATCCAAACATGAAATCTGACAACGTTATGGATAAATGGATTTTGGCTTCTTTACAATCTTTGGTTGCTCATGTTCATACTGAAATGAAGTTATATCGATTGTATACTGTTGTTCCAGGTTTATTGAAACACATTGAAGATTTGACCAATTGGTATATCCGATTGAATCGATTGCGATTAAAGGGCGAAAATGGTCGTGATGACACCTGTCTAGCTTTGAACACCTTGTTTGAAGCCTTGTTTACTTTTGCACGGTTAATGGCGCCATTCACTCCATTCTTGAGTGAAACTATTTATCAAAAATTAAGACCATCTATCCCAGAAGGTGTGCTAACTGGTGATAGTCGATCTGTTCATTTCTTGGAATACCCACAAGCCCGACAGGAATTGTTAGACCCAGTTGTTGAACGAAGGGTTGGTCGAATGCAACGAGTTATTGATTTGGCTCGATCAATGCGAGAAAAGAATTTGATCAGTTTCAAGACCCCATTGAAGGCATTAGTTGTTTTGCACCATGATCCAGAATATTTGGCAGATATTGCATCATTGAAAACTTATGTCATTGATGAAATGAATATTAGAGATTTGGTTTTGACCAGTGATGAGGCTAAATACTGTGTTGTTTATGAAGCCAAGGCTGACTGGAGTATTTTGGGTAAGAAATTGAAGAAAGATGCTCCAAGAGTTAAGAAAGCATTGCCATTATTGTCATCTGAAGATGTTCAGCAATACTTGCAAACTAAAAAAGTCATGGTTGATGGTATTGAATTAGTTGACGGTGATTTGCAAGTCATTCGAAAATTGGGTGAAGATTCATCAACTGTTGGTCAGGAAGTCAACACTGATCAAGATGTGTTGGTTATTTTGGATACTAATATCTACGATGAATTGAAGACTGAAGGTTTAGCCCGAGAATTTGTAAATCGAGTTCAACGGTATCGAAAGAAGTTGGGTTTGCAACAAACTGATGAAATCCAAGTTGAAGTTGAAATGCTGCAAGATAACTGTGAATTAATGAACTGTCTGAGCCAACATAAAGATGTTATTGAAAAGACTTTGAGACGACCTTTAAGAGAAAAGAGTTCTGATGAAACTGGGTGGTTGGGTGAAGAAGAACAAGATATTAATGGTACTACTTTTAAATTGAAAATGTTGCAATTATAATTTTAGAGTGTTAGATTAGATTTTTTTTAAATTTTTTTTATTATATATATATACACAAATAAATATTAATTCTTTTTAATGGTTTTACCATTTTCTTCCAAACTGCAATGTTAGTTTAATATCTCTTAAAAAATAAAAAAATAGGATTCATACACTTTTTTGGACACAATCTTTAAATTGTTTGAATTCTTGAGCACACATCCCCGGACTAACAGCTTTGTAGTTATTCAAGATACAGTTACCATAAGCGGCACTAGCCATCCCACATTTGGCTGTAGCTGCCGCCAATTTATCAATCGGACGGGTTTTCATTTTTTTTTGTTTTTTGTTTTGTTTTGTTTTTCTCAATATAGTGATAAAATTTGATGATTTGAATTGGTGGTGAGTTTTTAATCCCAGCTGGCGAGTGCTGCTTTAAATTTTTACGATACGAGAGGTATGCTGACTAATCACCACACGAGACATTACGTACTCCCACGAGGTTTGGCGAGGCGGCTATCCCTTTACATAAATTACGAATGTTGACTGCTCGTGACTCTTTACCTATAGCTGTCAAGAGTAACTGGCCCCGCATGAATAAGAAGAAGAAGAAGAAGAATATGACGCATCAAAAAGTTCATTTGGAAGCTAGTGTTTGGTATCACTATTAAGGAAGTTACTGATTCCCCTACTATTTATTATTACCACAAAAAACGTTCGGTGGCCAAAAAAGTTTAATGGCGTCTAGCGTTATATATAAGCACCTAAATAAAAGCGTAGTTTCTAGTAATAAGCTCTATATAAAAATCTTTATTCCCAAGAAAAATTAAACTTTCCGACTTCCCACAACCTCATATTCTTTCTTGTTAGCCAAGCGCAGCTTTTATCCTACCCAATTACTGCTTGTTTGTATTCGAATCGATCAAAGAACAAACACCTAAACTGAATTAAACAAATTAATTACTTCCCAATATTTCGATTAAATTCTAAACAAAAGAGGGAAATTCGATCCAACCAGAAAAGTATGTATAATCCAAAATTATCGATGTGTAAAAAAAAATGTTGTGTACTGCCCAGGAACACTAATTACTTGTTACTACCCCACGTTGACTTTATATTCAGAAAATAAAAGGGACAATCGGGTGGCGGAAGAAAGCGAATCAATTAACTCCACTTGATATAAAGCACAATTAAAAATCCCC
>JAJLUN010000134.1:0-43218 GCA_030564365.1 Blastobotrys arbuscula | reverse complement strand
TGCCAGTCAAATCTGCATTTCAAAATCGAAGTTTGATAATTATAAGTTGTTTCATCGACGGATGGAACAACGACAGCCAGAACCCGCTCCTGATTAAAACCGGTATTTCGTAAAACCAACACACTCTTATAAGTATATCACTATTGTAATAAAGATATAGTATTTTAATATATTATGGAAATTGAAAAAAAAAAAAATGCATCTTTTTGAAAGATTATTTTGTTAAGGACATTATTATTATTTTTTAGTATAATTAGAACAGCTTTATGTATATTGCAAACTTAGCAGGTCTCTTTGCTACTTATTAGCGGACCTGGATAAAATAAATGATTTCTCACTCACTCACTGTTAAGGACAGACCCCGAGCAGCTGGACGATTCCATTTATTTTTACTCCATCATTATTATTATTTTTTTAGTATAATTAGAACAGCTTTATGTATATTGCAAACTCAGCAGGTCTCTTTGCTACTTATTAGCGGACCTGGATAAAATAAATGATTTCTCACTCACTCACTCACTCACTCACTGTTATTTTTGGTTATTTTATATTTTTTTAAGTATTGAAATAGTTTTTTAGTATTATTAATAGTATTAAAGAAGAGATAAAAAAAAAAAAAAAAATTTTAAAGAATAAAGAGACCGGCCGGTCTTAGTACCCATTACGATAGTATGGAAAAGGGAATATGCTCTGAAAACAGGGGTGGGATTCAAATGGAATAGCACAATTAGAACAAGTACAACCGAATAACCGGGGCGGCCAGAAAAACTGCCCCACAACAAAAAAAAAGCACATCGCTGCGCAGGGGTGTCTGATGCCAAAAGAGCAGCGCCCTTCTACGATGATGCGCAAAGCATAATAATAATTAATCTAAAATGTATCATTAGGTAGTAATTAAAAGGTTTCAAACAAAAAAGATGTTTTTCCTAGGGAATTTCGGTCTGAGTATTTTGAATTATTAATTTGAAGTCGGAAAAAAAATTTTGAACTGAAAACAGGGCGCCAATGACTACTGTGGATGGCACAATTTGATCATTATTATTATTTTTTAGTATAATTAGAACAGCTTTATGTATATTGCAAACTCAACAGGTTTCTTTGCTACTTATTAGCGGATTGGATAAAATAAATGATTTCTCACTCACTCACAGATGTTTTTTAGTATATGTATTGTGTAAATAATAATAAAGAGATAAAAAAAAAAATTGCCTTAATATATTATGGAAATTGGGTTTTTCCGGCATGTTTCTTTGTTTGGTCACTGACACGAAATACAAAAAAAAAGGGGAAAATATTTAGTATAGTGGTGCTACAACAACAATCCGCGTCAGTTCCCATTAATTAATTACGGTTTTTAGGTGTTATTTGCATTCACCTATCCCCCAGTTCTCAGATATTGTTTAAATGCTCTTCCTGTTCCATTTTTTCAGTGCAGAAAAAGCTGGCCGTTGGTAATCAATACTGCTAGGCTGGCCCCTAATGCCTCTATAACTTTCCCTCGTGATGGGGAGCTTTATCAACAATTAAGATATTTTAGGTTATCTACTGGAAGATATGGCGAAATTTTTAATCTAGCAGTTAATTATAATTGTCCAAAATTGTTAACCAATAAGTATTATTTGGGAGATCCAAAATTACCAAATATCATGTTTGTCGTCAAAGTTTCCTAAAAACTATGGAATCGAATGTATGCCGGAGACTATCAGCATGCTAAAACTGGTGGGGGTTTTCCAAAATTCAGAAGTTCAGTATCAGCTAAAGAAGTTAACGGGCTATGGGTGAAATTGAACCGAGTGAGAAGGACAGACCCCGAGCAGCTGGACGATTCCATTTATTTTTACTCCATCACACCAAACCTTATGGTTGATTTTTTGAGAGGTTAAATAACTATCATGCGGCTTATAGAGAATCTAAATTCTCAATATGTCGAGAGCAGCCTGATGGTATTAGTCATACACTTGCATGCAGAGTCCTCGAATTCCTTTGGTCCAATTATTTCGAAAAGGGGTATAGTTTTGCTACTTTTGTTCGATATATCCAGAAGAAAAAAAGAAAATCTTACTCCACAATTCGTTTAGGTTGTTTTAGAATAACAAACGCTTATCAATTTTCTATTGAAACCACCAATCCAGGTGATGACATTGATATCATGATTATGTTTCTCCGCAAACGAATCTCTGCCGGTCAAGCAATTTTTGAAAGTTGCTCAACGAAGCGACTTTAAGGCCCGCCACCATCAAGAACGCTGTAGGTGGTGCCACCAAATTCAAGATTAGAGGCTCTCATCATTTTTGTAAGCCCGAACTCAATTTTTCGGCACCAGCAGTAAAATCAGATAAAAAAGCGGTGCTACCTCTTGAAAGCTAGAGTGCACTAAGAATATTGTACGCACCTCGGATCTATTTTTCACACCTCTGAAATTTTGGTAGTCTAAAAACAGAAAAACAATTTACAAAAAAATTTATTGATGTTCTAATTTCGTCCATTTCGAAGAGTTGCTTCATATTAAAATCATCAGTATTCTAAAACTTCAACGATACTTAGCTCCGTCACTGCTGTCTTGTTTCTGTATGAAAGTTTAATCATATAACTGTCTGTGACACTACAGTATATACTATCTCGAAAAGCTTTCCGGCCACATTCGAATTTGATTGTTCTAAATGATGGAATTAATACCGTGTTTATAGAATCGATCCAATGTTTATTACATTATGTATAGTATCGTGATTAGATTTGTATTTCAACCCTCAAAACTAGTGCCAAATAAGCCAAAGTTGTTGAAAAAACCTATCCTTAGCTCAGTACACATAAGAAAAAAGAAAGGGTACTAGAGCGGTTAGAAAACCAATTTTTTATACCAGCCGCACGAACATGTGAAGTAAATGCCAATACCGAGGTGGATGCATAGCCAATTTTAATCTTAGCCCGACAACAAACAAAGTTCATGATCATTTTGGCTGTGCGCAGTTCCAAAAAATTTCAAGGGTCTAAAATATTAAATGTACTGCATTTACATGATAATCAAAAAGGATTAACGATGAGTACATTTGTTCTGTATACACGATGAGCTTGATGTCGACGGGTGTGATGGAAACGAAATATATTGCCCTGAATTTAATATAATTAAATCATTTAGCCGTCAACCGATCGACCTTCTACTGCTTTGCATGTGAATATTCAATATTTGACATGAAACGGAGTAATTCAGATCCGGAGCTGTCCGTTGTAGAATGTCTATTAATATATACGAAAGGTCGGCTTACCAGCCCAATTTTTTTAATATTCTAGCACCGCATCGCATGAACGGCTTAGATTGGTCAATCAAATTGTCAAAATGCAATGAGCTTTTATAAAACAAGTCATCATACTGATTGGAAAATAAATATAAGGACATGTAAGCTTATTCATGTACGTGACGAAGAAAAAAAAAAGTGGCTAAGTTTTCTGTCAAATTGAACATATTAACAATCATCACCGACTCGGCAGATGCTTTTGTCAACTGTTTTGCATAACCTCACATGTCATGTTGAATAGAGTGACTTTACGTAGCCTGCAGTATGGGATGATGTATGATAAGGGTTATTATGCTTAATTGGCCTAACGTGCTAACAAAGTTTCACGTGTGCTAACCAATTTCCATATTAATATGAAGTACAAGTAAAATATAACTTGAGATGTATATAATGGATTCAATTGATAGAGTTGGATGGTAACTTATCGATCAGATAGAATACGATATCTTTGGGTATAAACTAAAAAGAGGGACAAAGCTTTTTGGCAGTTTAACTTGGTCTAATTCGCTAATTAAGATGTCGCTATCGATTTTTAAACACATAAGCAAGTAAATCGTACGCAAAAATGGACTCATGTACATTTTTGCTTAAAAGCTCCATAAAAATTTACGTACACACGCCATCTGCATCCAGCTGATACATCAGTCGCCACATCAGTCAAGAACAAATTTCCGAACAACATTCAAAATGTTTTGAGCTTATTTAATTTAAGCTTAAATATATACCGTATAGTACTCTCGCTCCTTGTCCTTTTAATTTGAAAATAGGTTATCAATCTCTTGGTCCTCATCTCAAAAAGATTCGATGGCTGGATTTCAACGGTTCGGTAAGAAATTGTTCCTTGTTTTTTGTTCATACATACAATACAATACAATACAATACCCATAAACAATAGGGTTAGGAAAAGGATCGGTATAACGGCGGAAAGATCGAGATCGAGATCGAGATCGCGCTCTCTTTCTTATAATCTTAAGGCGTGTTTGTTTAATGATTATATGCTTTTTTTTCTCGAGTAGGTAGCGCAGATCTTGGGAGATCTTAACATTTGAGATTTGAAAACCTCATGCCTAAATGCGCCGTAAAAAAGCAAATATATATACACAAGGAATTTTTCTTTTGTTTTTCTCACACATCAGATCATCATGAAAAAAAAAGAAATTTTTTTCACTACGGCCGTATTCTTGTAATAAAAAATCACCACCACAGCTATTAATTTTATTTCTAGTATAATTACAGGTAACCATTCAATACCCTTTTAGCTTTATCAAAAGTAGCTAGTTGGTTATCATAATTTGGATCAAAGAGGTTTGATTGACAATGGCAAACTATAGGGCAATAAATTGGCACGATTTTTAAAAATAGATTAATAGATCTATAGATCCATAGATCCAAAGGTGAGGTAAGGTCTTATACAATAATAATTATAAGTCAACCCATGTCAACTGATCCGTGGATTCTCCGTGTTTATTATCAACGGTCAACTTTTCGTCTTATGATATAATTAGCTATAATCTTTTTTAATTGAAAAGTTTCAGTTAATAATAAGATCTTACTGCCATGGTCATGATGAACAAAATCGAGTACTTATTCTTAACAGTTAAGTCTCTTTGTTTGTGCTATTAAAACTTTTATTGACAGAAATGTCGATCAACTCTCCTCATCACCTCGAGATTTGTTTGAAATCTAATACAATTGTTTAGCTTAATCCGAATTTACTCGATAAACTTTAAACCTATTGTTGCAGTATTTGACTTGAATTTTTACTATGATTTTATTTACATATGCATTATAATCTTGAGCAAGGACAATTTCAGTATTAACTTATTCCCAGCACCACCATGGTGGTGAGACCGGACTGTTCGCTTTCATCTCAGACTTGTGATTGTTTTCACTCTAAATGCCCTGCAAAATTTCTATGCTTATTATAACCAAGAAGCTTACATTTTCTAGTTAATGCGGCAATAAAAAAAAATAGATTCGGTTAATTCTCAGACTAGCCAATATATTATTCACCATTATTCCGGTAACTCTAATTATAAATTCATGGAGCTGTTGACGACATTAAGTTCTAGATGGTCTTACGTAGAGGGGTAAAATACGAAACTTTAGGTTACACAAATTAGAAACCAAACCAATTTCACGGAGCGTTTCATTGTTTAAATAAGCTATAACCAACAAACGTCAACCTAAAATTTTTATTGCTCTGAGTTATATAAGATATCCATACGGTTAATTTGTGTTTGTATATATTTGGGGCACGGCTTATATCTATTAAAAAAAAAAAAAGGTATGGTATAGATTACAAAGATATTCATAACCTTCTATAAACGAAAAAGTTGGGATGCTTCTCAAGCCCTATTCTCTCGGCTGCTTTAGCACTGCTTGAGATCCAATGATGCCAGTAAAAATTAGTGAGATAATTTTTTCAATGCACGTAAAAATCTTCCGCATGCATGTAAATCATACTAAAAAGGCGATAAAAGTAAAGTTTTCTAATTAACCTCACTTTTCGGAAAGCTCTCGCCATTCATCGCTGCTGATACTTTTGCCTAAAGGACCGGGCCGGGCTGTTGCACAATGTGCTGACGTACAAATTGGCTACCCACCTGAAACCAGGTATTTAGTCTAAATGCATACATAATGATTCGAAGGTTTTTGTTTTTTAACCAGTAAATCTACTCAAAATTCAGTGCCAGGAAATAAAATTTCAGAAATAAAAAATTAGTAATTAAAAAAATGCTGAAAGGTGTTCCCCTCCAACAGAATTGTGTTTTTATACAAAAGGTATTTGGTATAGAAGATTAAATAATTAAAGTTTATGAGGCTTAATAATACATATAAATTTTAAAAAATATCAGAACTTGAAAATCTCAAAATCAATCAATCAAGATACCGCTGCAGGGCATTTATAATAATACAGAAATTGTCGAGAGTTCCTTTATTCTTCAATATTTAAAAAAGTGGTGTGTATTATACTTACAACAAGTAAGCAGCGATGGCGGCAACACCGGCCAAAGCACCATTCATGGTGACCATTGAACCAGCACCTTGTTCCATAGTGGTTTCAGCTGGTGGAGCTTGAGCTGGAGAAGAAGATGAAGCTTCTTGAGTTGGAGCTGGAGCTTCGGTACCAGTTGGAGCTGGGGATTCAGTACCAGTTGGAGCTGGAGCTGGGGATTCAGTACCAGTTGGAGCTGGAGCTGGGGATTCAGTACCAGTTGGAGCTGGAGCTGGGGATTCAGTACCAGTTGGAGCTGGAGCTGGGGATTCAGTACCAGTTGGAGCTGGGACTGGGGATTCAGTACCAGTTGGAACTGGAGCTGGGGATTCGGAACCAGTTGGAACTTCGGAAACTGGGCACACGGTGACAGTGGAGGTGGTATAAGTGTGGTCTCGAGTACATGGACAGTTGGTGACAGTTACAGTGGATGGTTCAGTAACAATGATGGTGGAGTTGTTTTCAACCCAAGAGGTGGCAACTGGACAGTAGGTGGTGTATTCAGAAACAACAGTTTGAGATGTGACAACGACATCGGAAGTGATAGTAGTGACGTTAGCGAAACCCATTTTTGATATTTAGTTTTTGATAAGTTTAACGAAAGTAGGTATTTAAAGTTCTTTTGATTAACAAACGATTGATGATGAGAAAGAAAAAAAAATTTATGATAATGAAGGAAAATGGCCAAATATTTATATATTTTTTTGCAAAGATCTGAACTATTTTGATAGTGCGGTTTTTTTTTTTGTTTTTTTTAGATATGTTTACTTTTTGGGGTTGGAAAATTATTAAAACTGTGCTATTATTATTCTTGTTATGCGTGCCGGGCTGCTGGTAAGTAGAAAAAGTAATTAGTAAAAAAAATAAAAAAAGGTTTTCCATTTTTGTCAAAAAAATAAATAAAAAAAAAAAACCGCTGGGCTCAAAAAATGTATTTTTGGCATTAGCGCCTAAGGTTTTGACTTGTGTGTCTAAATTTTTTTTTTTTTTTTTTTTGTTTTTTGGCAACTCTCAGAATGAATCAACTCAGCACAACTTTGTTATCTTTTTTAACGCATGAGTCTTATTGCAATAGCAGTTGGAAAATTGAATTACTTGGTTCGTACGTTGTATTCGTATAATGGACTTGCTTTTGCTGTTTTTAGTAGCTTTTTTATCAATTGCCAATAGTTGGTTACACACACTGTTGCCTATAACAACTTGCCATGATAATCTTAGTATGGCTAGCTGTGCACACTATGTAAGATACTCTAGAACGGCTTTATTTAAGATTATTATTTAAGATTTTTCATTAGAGCCCTACGCTCATTTACGAATTATTACGTTAATATAATTATCTATTGTGAGTAATTGATGGTGCAGATTAGTATTAGCAGATGCCCAAGTATTTGCTATTTTCAGCCATTTCAAGTACAAAAGTGGATAGTCAACAAACTTAAAGTTAGGCGAAACTATATAGTCTGAGCTGAAGCTTAGATTGAGCATAACGGTCAAAAATAAATAAAAAAATAAACTCAAAATGTAGGGGTAAAAATATTTAGAGTTCAATAATGATCGAACGAGCTAGGACCTGGTTAGCTTAAGTATGTAGGGTTCAATTAACTAGACAATAATATATGTAAAAAAGCTTTGCGATATCGAAGAATTGTTTACAGTTTTGAATACTGATGCCGATTTAGTTATAGGTACTTACGGTCTGAAAAATTAATAATGTGATGGTAGGATAAATAATTGATGTGTTCGGAATGAAGCGAGACAAGTGCACGTATTAATTGAGTTAGATTAGGCCCAGCAATTTCTTACCATGGAGCAGGACTTGCTGTGCATTACAGGAAAAGTGCTTGAATATTTTTTATATTTTTTTTTTCAACTGCAGATAAGCGTGGTATGGCCATGTAAAATATTTAACGGTTCGTAAAAATACAAGACTACTGGATTGCTATACTGGATAAAATGCATGAAATTTCGGGGAGAAATTCCAATTGGAACTATAGTAGTTTCGGGGTGTACATATGCCTAAGTAAACCAGTTAATGTTGGAATTTTGGGAAATGTAGCGGGAATACTATGTGAGCAATCTAGAAACATTCTTGACAATAACTATTTGTTTATTTATTTTTTTATAGGGTAAAACAAAGCCAAGGGAAAGGTAATAGTATAGACCCAAAAGAACACACTCATGTACGTACGTTAGAATATTCTGCTGCTGGAGCGATTTTAGCACACCAGAACCCATTTAGACACTAGTAAGTGCGTAGACGTTGAGGGAAAATATATCGACGATCGCAGTTGGAATGTTGAAAATATTGTTAAATTTGGGTATAGACATGCTGGTGAATTATTAAAGGTGTATGTTACCATGGGGCATATATGGGTACCAAACTTTCAATCATATTTTTATAGTCATGGAATCAGATGAGATTAAAAAAAATTTCAGCAGAATCAGGCATCAAGAGAATTTACAATTGTGGTCAAAATATCCAGTGACTTGTGTTAGGATTCTTACTTTTATTTTAATTTTTGAATTTTTAACGCGTTTCGCTGGTAACCGCTGGTATGTAGCCTAGGGATGCATTGCAAGTCACGATCAAGAATCGAGGTTAACTAGCTTAACAGTTGGTGGCCATGATACCCCGAGCCCCCTCCCGGGCCGAGCGAGCGAAAATTTAATGAAAATTTTTGTAGCGGTTATGTACAGTGTATGTATACGATGCAAGTGATGAACTTTGGTGGTGGGGGGGGGGGATTTTTTTAGCGGTTTACATGGCATAACTGCCGATCGATTGTGTTTTTTTACTTGTTGGAAGTGAGCGAGATGTATGCCAATCAATTATAACTTGTAGGTGTGTACATCTCGCCATGATGGAGCGAATTAGTTCAAATACTAAATAAAACAATCAATTATTAATTAAATAACAAAGATGTAAAGATATGGAGTTGATAGTAGCCTACCAATTAATAGAACTACACCACAACTGTCAAATACAGATCTTGTAGATGGACCCGTTAAAGAGCATCAGTGGGCTTTCGATGGCACCAACTAACTGGAATCACAAAACTTTGGGTACGACTTTAGTACGCTTGTAATCTTCTATTAGAAATTATCGGGCTTTAAATATTAAATAAATAAACAAATAAACATCAAAACAGCTTAATCATTCCATAGGTATACAAATAACCGCTCTGGCGTTTAATTACGTTCCAGATTATAGACTTGAACCTGTTTTTTTTTTTTTTTCATAAAGTTCCAAAAACTGTTAATACTGCCATATCTCATGATGGCTGCTATATATTCAACAGACGCTCACCGGTTGTTAGCCTAAAATCCGTCAAACTCATCAATAGTATCCTATCAACCCACATATAACCTTACTACGCAGAGGATCAATTGGAATGAGCTTCTTTTATTTATTTATTTTCAATGATTCACTGCGAGACGGTTGTCCGGACAAAAGTAGGATATAAGGCGATCGAAGAAATTTAATAACGCGTGAATGGAAGCAATAAAAACTGCTAATACAATCATCATAAATAAAAATGAAACGATGGCCGTATGTAAAAAAGAAATATGCTATCGAGTTCCTGCTTGCAAATAATCATATCGACTAGATCGATGTATTATAGTTATAAACTCTGACCTGATGTAAGCTTAAAACTCAGCTTGTAAAACGGGTTCGTTTTTTTTATTATTATAAATTTACCGATCGATTCATACATTCTAGAATAATTTTTTTTTTTTCACAATTCATGATGATCAATATGTCATATTTCCAGTAAGAGCTTGAGCTTTATTCTAGTTTATTCAAGCGAGGTTGCTGTGGTTTTCAAAAAAAACAAACAATTTCAGGCATATCTAAAATAAGCTTTATTTTTTTCAGATCTCAGGTTAAGTTTTGACCCCTATACCAGATATTATTTTTTTCATAATCAATTACTTAAGGCTATTGTACTTATAATAGCCTAGCCTAGCTAGCACATCAACATCTGATACGGTAGTAAGTAATTGCTTACCTAATCAGTCGGCCCCGGCTATTTACATCAGAATTCTAAAGATAGATTTGTTGGTCGATTCATTACTATTGTCCCAATCGTTCTCATCCAGGTCCATCCGCCAAGGGCATGATAATTAGAGCGCTAAAAAGCTGAATTGAACTTCCTGAACTGTTGAGACATCGATCTCACTTAAGAATTCATGTCAATTCTATTATAACAGATATTATCCCACTATGTGCGACATGTATTAGTATCTTTTTGGATTGTTGTTTTTTTGTTTTGTTTTTTTTTCCGACTCAGATATCCGCGAAATAAGGCCAGCTGAGTCAGCAAATCTGATTCACCAAATGTCGTATCAGATATAGTAACTTGAGACTATAGGGTTCTCACCCAATTTGGTAAGCTTATGCACCAAGAAGCATAATAACCCCCCAACCCCAGTCGACGCATACCAAAAACAAAACAAAAAAGGTTCTCACCTTAACAAACAAAACAAACTTTTTTTTTAGTGTGTTGTGGTCCGCTTTTTTCTGCTGATACTTGTAGTACTTGCTTGTTAAACATCTGTCCATTAATAATTATAACCTCATGAATATAAAAACGCTTTAGTTAAGCTTACGATTGGATAATCAACTACCACTAAATAAATATTGTTATATAAAAAAGCGTGCATTGCGTTAAACAGATCAGTTACAACTCCCAAAAATCATGAAAGAACTGTACAGATGTTGCAATTGATGGCCTCAAGTTTCAAAAGGTTCTGGAAGCTTTCATTGTACGCTCATTACGAATCACCCATCTCCGCATATAATAATTTAGTAGTTTGGTGACGGATAGACCAAAACAGCCAAACACCGTCAATTGGCGTTTTATAGTTGATCTTCCCAGTTAATGCATGCAATTCATTGGGGGAGAAGTTTGTCTTGATTGACAGTCAAGCTTATCTTAAATCCGGTTAAAATACTTAACCATTCATGCAGCCATGTTATGATTCGTGCCTAAATATGCTGCTCTCTTGCTGAACGGCACGCCGGCGGCGAAAAAGTCCCCAGGCTGTTAAGAGAAAAATTCAATTTTTTTTTTTTTTTTTTGGTGAAAATTTTTTTCAGTGCATGCGTGAAGCTCGTTGTATTTATCTGATTCAATTTTAGAGAAGCCAATTGGATTGTCTAATCTACGTTTAGAAAATCGCCTTGAGAAATAAAAACTTTATAAACCTTTCTCGGTGTACTTATTGGGCGTTTATAGGGTCATTGATTTACGCTATCAAAGTGAGAATTAAATTGTAGAATTAATGAATCTGGCTATTTATCCTAAGAATAGGATAGGCTGATCTTTGTATGAGGTTTCATTATTATGCCTACAGGGTATTCATTGGTAGTATTTTTAGATTGTATAATATTATCAAAACAATAGGGCGATTGATTGATCAGGCTATTTTCGTCGAACCTCAATTAATTGTAGGGTCTATATATATGGCATGCCCATTCATGCATGAATTCCGCACCATTCACTATTTCGATCTGTACTATCAACAACCAAATGTGCTAGCGTTATGGTACATGGGCATAGCAATATTGGATTTTAACGTCCATTCATCAAACATTCGATGCCTTTTTTTTTCCATCAATTTCATAAGTTCATAGCTAATTTAACTGATTTTTATCGGTTCGAGGCAGCAACATTCATTATGGATTAATTAAGGTATGAGCTTATATTCTGCCCCTGCGAGTCCCGAGAATTGAATGAAATTATTGAATTAATCCCCGTCTAATAATGCACTTAGCTTATAAATCGCCAAATCAGGTAAGAGTTGAAGCGCAACGCAGCAGTAGTATTATTTTCCTGTTTCGGTATTAATTGTTGAGCAGAGAGTAAGATGAATTAGGCAACTAATTAAGCAGAAAAGAAAAAAACAACCCTTTCTATCTAGCATATTTAAGTGGGAGAATTTTGCCAATTTAAAGCCTAAGCTTTCTCCAAAAGGAGAAAAAAATAAAAAAATATTTTTTTTGAAATGTATCATATCCATTTTACACAATACGGTGTTAGGGGGTGGGTGCGCTGTGACCTATCCAATACTGCTAAACTCTCATTTGAACCTATTGTAAGTGTAAACTGTAGCAACTATATGTTCGATTTTTTTTTTTTTTTTTTTTTGAGAGATAGACTAAAGACGAGATAATAATATATATAAAAAAGACTATATACGATATATTCAAACTAATTCTACTGAACCATTTTGATAAGATAAGATAACATAACATATATATAAACCGTCTTTCTGTTGTGTTGCATTGCATTGAGTCTTCAAGAACGAAGTCCTGACCTTGAGTGCAAAAAAATCGCGCCCCTGAAAACTTATACTTACCTTATTGAATCTATTTTATTATTTTCATCTTAATCATTTATTGCAGTGAATAGCCCACTCACCAAGAATGAACGGATTGAATTCGTAAGTGCTTATTAATTATTATATATACGCTCAAAGGAGATCTGATACATGCCAACGCCCTGGATAAACCCGTGATTTTCAGAACGCCTCACCGGCTACAAACATTTATTTTATTTATAACGTTCATAGATGTTGGGTGATCTATCACAAATACTAGGACCATAAACCGAAGCTTACGTACTAAAGTTTGACACTATCACTGCAGCCCACAAGCATCTTTTTATTGCACGGTATTGCCTTAATGTTACAACCAGTACAGCTTTAAGTAACACAACCTGTTGAAAAAATTTTAAAATCTGTGAGGATCGACCATGTATGAATCTAACTGCATAAATGGACGGCATAGATCCAACGCACAACGGCTTCACAATTTAAAGCATTGTATACCAAATAAATGGCTGTTGATAAATTCAATGTTTTATAGCACGACATTGATCAGACGAAAACAACATCGGGCATATACAAAAATCTTACAAAGCTTCATATTGGGGGGGAGGTCTCAGTATATTATGATGCATGGTATCAAGTACTTACTGTACGCGTTGCGTCTAACATTGTCTGTTAGCGTGAATTATTCATGAAACACAAGCGATAATCTTAAAAAACCGCCTCCAGGAACTTGTAATAAACTTTGACATCTTGAATTGGGGGGCGGTTCCCCTTTGTATTCTATCATAATTATTATGATCAATCCACCATGATGTATCATCTCGTGTCGTTGTCCTTCACCATCCGGCTCAATCCAACAATTCAAAACTTAAAACGGATCTATTCAAGCCCAGCCATTTCAAAACTTTTTATTTACATACCGTCTCCGCCGATCTTTTTTATCAGCCGTTCACGCAGCTGAGGTATGCGTATCTCCAAAGCTGGTACCAATGCGGCGGATACCTTTAAGCCCAAGCCCCTTGACATTTTTTTAAACCTCCTTTTTTTTTTTTTTGAGAACTATGATATTGATGAATAGAGAATATGCCTTTGGTAGGTTTGCAGTAACCGTGGATCCATTACAAGTTCCATAATGACGAAGTTTGGGCCGTATAATCCACAATTTCCAGTAATTATATTATATTATGGAATAAAAATAAAAATAAAAATAAAAATAATAACCTGCATGATCTTAATACTTAATATTTTTATTTTTATCCAATAATACCATTATCATAACAATAAATTACATGCCCCCTGCCGACCTTTCCACTGTGTAACCTTCACATTATCAAAGCTTGCTAAAATAACCGCTCCAGTGCCCTGTATTATATTTTGCGATTCGGGAATTTTTTTCATCATTATCAAAGGTCCAAACATATAAACCACTCCGGTTTTGGCAGGCTAACCTCATTTTTAACTGACTTTTCCCATCTCTTGGCGTGTTACTAATTACTAATTTGTGTTGAACCACTCGCGGTGAGTTTGAGTTTCCCTCGAGGCGATGCTCTGATGATGGCGCATCGGGAATCTCACCAATTTATGCTTAATCTTAGCTTGTGAATTGCAGGGATGGGCTGTGATCCAACTCTAACTCGCGCATTAGTGAATTAAGATGCACATTTCCTTCAAAATAGGGTTTGAGCTGTGTTAGTTTTGTAAAACAAAAAAATAAGAATTATATTTATAATAAAATTTAAACTTTAAAATTCAAGTTCTAACAATATAATCGGCAATTATTATTAGGCTTTGGCAAAAAAACAACCTTATTTTGTTGAACAAAACTAAATCCAACCGCGAAAAGTTTTATGGTTCTCGGACCGTTCATTTACAGCCCACAGGCGGAACACTCTAATTACCCAATAAGTAGATGATTTGCTAATGTTCTTAGTTTATCGGATTTGGAAGATATTTTAAACTATCATTATTAAAGTTAAAAAACTAGGCAGCGGTAATGCTAATATATAATAGGTCAGGTTCTTATACAAGAGTTCACACCTTCACAATATAAGCGTTATACAAATTTTGAAAAACTGGCTGTCTGTTGTGGCGTTACTTGGCATGCATTTGGGGAACAACTGCTGCGGCTCGGAGAGATCTCATCACCGATGTGATTGACCGCGGCAATCTTCCATCTCAACTGTGATCGACAATCTTATCAATTAACTGTCACTTTTCAATACCACCCGTAATCATCGAATTGTCTATAAGCTTTGTAATACAACAATTTCCATTTCTTACTATCGGCCTTTTTCTTTTTATTTTATTTTATTATGAGGCGTATCAAGATATTATGCAGATTGCTACTGATACTGCGCAGCAGCGTAACAACAACAAAAAGGGATGTATGTTTTAGCCTAAAAGCCAAAAAAAAAAAAAAAATAATAACACTCAAGTGGCGCCCCTTCCTCTGTATTCTTGTGTTGATTCCATTTATTTTTTTCGTTTCATAATTGGAATGAACACAAGATAATACTACAATGTTATAACCTAAATTCTAAATATACTGCTTTATAAGCAAAATAGCAATTTGTGAAGTTTGTAAACAAATTCTTATAAATATCCTTAACCACCTCTTGTTCAAAAACATTTTTTTTAAGAACCATTTTTTATCCATCAGAACCTCTATTTCAACATTTATTTTTAAGTTAATCGATCATTGACTTAACAACCTTTTTGATTACTACTACTACTACTATCACAATGAAGATCGCTTATATTGCCACTTTAATCACTGTAGCCGCTGCCGCCGCTAAAAACAGAAACAGCACTACTTCATTATCCAACAGCACACATCCAGCTAGTTCCAATGCGGTTGGCCACAAGAATAATAAGAACGGTACTTCTACACAACCAAATCCTACCGCCCATGAAACTTCTAATGGAGCCATGACCCATTTCGCTAACGCCGGTGCTGTCGGTGCTATCGTCGCTGGTGTGGCATTGTGTTTGTAAACCAAACCATTATTATTATAGAAGAAAACATTTTTTTTGCCAGGTTTATATTTTTTAATTTGTAATTTATTTGAATTATTCATTCTAATTAATTGAACATTGTTTGTTCGCGTTTTTTCTTTTGTTCTTTTAGTTTTTTGAGCATTTTTTCTTGTTTTTGTTTCCCTGGGCCAACCCCATGGAATTGATGACTCAATACTTTATATGCTTCTTTACTAGTTAGTTCATTACCATCATCGTCGTGGTATTCCAATTGAATATTGAATTGATAGTTGTTTAATAAACTTTCAAGTCTGGTGTTATATTCACTTTGTAAATTTTGGTTCCGCTGTTGTTGCAATTGTTGTTTACGATGTTCGGGAAGCCGTTGGAAATTTGGATCCTCACGATCACGTTGTTTTGCTGCAGACAGCTCGGTGGTATACCATTTTTCCAAATCTCGTTTTGCAAATTTCAAGTCTTGGTTAGAAGATGAAGCTGAAGGTTCATCGATTTGTCCCTTTTGACGTAATAACGAGAGGGTACTGCTCAAACCTTGGTTTAGTGTTTCATCTTTGGACGTGATACCAAACTTTGGTAAGCTTTGTGTGATGTTGAGTGGAACAGCATCTTTCATTTGGTCGTCACCATCATTATCTTCATTTTTATCTTCAACTTGTTCCTCTTTTGACTTTTTCAATGTCGCCAAAAATCCAGACACCCCGTCACCATGATCTTCATTTTCGTTCTTTGAAGCCTCTCCATCTTGTACATTTTTTACATTCTGTTCAATATTTAACTTATGTTTACCAATTTTCTTTTTTTGTATTTTTATCCTCCTTTCATTCATCATACTTCTCAATTCTTCATCATCATCTTCCGTCCGCTCCACTGGCACATAATCATTCTCAAAAGTTCGTTTCTTACCCTTATCTTCTTTAACTTTCCTCTTTTTAAACTTTGTCTTTTTAACCTCAGTTTTTGGCAACTCCACCTCAAAATCAATCGTATCATACTGTCGCATTCCATTTTGTAACTCTTCACGTTTTTTGTTTAGATTTTCTTGACCTAGCATAAACCCTTCATTTTTATAATCCATCTCATCAATCTTTCCCTTTTCAAAATCTTTTCTCCTTTGAATCCGTTCTTTTTCCACCAATGCAATATTTTCCAGCTCATCCTCACTATCATCCAAAACATCTTTATCCTTTAGGGTCAAAATCGCATCACCACTCAGATTCTGAATATCCTCCAACTTATGCCCCACCCTAACCCCTCTAACTTCCCCACCCTCCTCTTCTTCTTCTGCTTCTTCTTTCGTGTCCTCATCATCATCATGTTGAACAAAAACTTTTGGTTTTTTACGCTTCAAATTCTTCAGAAACTTACTAGTACTCATCATCTCCCCCTTTTCACCTATACTTTTCCCTTCCAACCTTTTCGTCCTCGCCTCTTCTTCCTCCTTTTTAATCCTTTGCTGCTCCTCATTTTTTATTCTCACTTGTTCATCCTCCTCCTTCTTCCGTCCAAGCCAGTTTTGTCGTTTAGCCTTTTCACGATCTTCAGTTACTGAACTAACTTCTATAGGTCTTAGCCCCAAACTCGCCCGGATTCGATTCGTCTCTTCTATTGAAATCTCATTTTTTGATTCATTGTTTGGTCCACTGGGTTCTTGCTGTGGCGGTTTATTCTCAGGTATTGGGATGGGCTTTAAACCTAGCTTCACTCGAATGGCATTAGTTTCTTCTAACGATATTTCATCTGCGTCGTCCATTTTTTCCAATTTTTCCTGTGGTGATGAAAATTTCGCATATTATTGTGTGTGGCCCCGCCACATTTAATGATTTGGGAGGAGTTAGTGTCATAAATTAACACCGCCGCGCGCGTGATGCGCGTACGTATTAATTTACAGTGTCTTTGTAGGTCATGTCGATCAAGACTCAAACAAGAATTAAAAAAAAAAAAATTAAAAAAAAACTATGCTTTTTAATAATTAAGTAAATTAGTGTACATATATAGACAATTTATAAACCACTGTCCTTTTTTTTTTTTTCATTCTCACGGCTTTGTGCGGCTCTCTCCCCCCATCTCCAATCCACAAATCGTAAAGCCAACAGACCCTGCTAACAGTATTAAAGAACTATTCATCCTTCTGTTCTTTTTTACTAAAAATTCTCCACACTCTCCACTTTGTATCCTCATCATCCAAACAAACAACCAAATTCCACCCACACCAAAAGTTGACCAAATCATGCATCATATAGCAATGCTGCATGCCAAATACAAAACAGTACACTACAAAATAGCCCAGCACTACTGATGTTACAATTTTTTGCAACTTGGTCATTACCGGGATCATGTTCCCAGCACTTGTATTTTCAATCATTAGTAATACCGGCAACACCAAAAAGACATTATGGTGGGAGAACTTGGAAGGTAAATGTGTCATTAGGTTATGTACCCACACGATCAACAGGGGGGCATTCACTACACTCGTCCAGATCATAATGTTTGATAATGTGGTGTTGAAATTATAAAAACTGATAATCTTGCGGCGGTGTGGGATAGCAGATGGATCATCGGTGGTGATGAATTTCTCTGCACTAAATTTTTTGGTATATTCCAGGAAACGACTGGCTCGAATTGTGGTGGATAGTTGAACGATGGAGGCTAGGATGAATGCGAATTGGAATGGTACACAGAACGATACCAGTACTACCATGGCACCAATTATTAAAATCCGTTTTAGTGATAATCTGGAACTGTTGGAGAACTGTGACACATTTAGGTTTAATAGATTACAAATAGTTCCAAACAGTGATACAACTGTTAGAATTAATGCATTGACGAGTGTGCACAACCCCAATGCGCATAAATAAAAAATTGGTCCCAAAAAACAATAAACCAATTCATCCGTACCCATATACAAATCATTTTGAACCAACTCACTATCAAACTTATTCAACACTTTAATATTAGTACTTTCGCTTGGGATTTGGAAGTTTCGTGCAAAATTTCGAACCCTTTGGCTAGATAGCAAGATATGCATCGTGGTCAACAAAAACAATGATGGTATTAAGACTATTGGTCTGGTCAAAATGTTTAATCCATCAAAAAATGTAATGAACTTGTTGTTTTTTTTTATACTGTTGTAGTGGGTTAATTGTATTATTAATACCAAAATTGTCACCCCCATTGGGAAAGTTGCCACGGCTAGTCGATACCTTAATGCCAAGTTGGCCAAACTCCCCATCCAATCTCTAGTAATAGTAATCTTATACTCTGTTTCAGGTGGTGTGAAAACTTGTAAATGTAAATTTTTTTTGGCAAAATTTGGATTGTATGGTATGAATGGTGAGTTACCATGGAAGCTGACGATGGAACTACCCAAACTGACATGAAACCGTGATTCATTATCAACATATTGTCTAGCCAATGGTAAAAATAATGTTTCGTCAATTTTCTTGTCAACTGGTTCCACTGACAATCTATACGCATTTAAAGATGAAGTTGCCGATAATAAAGAAATGTCCACCACCTGTCCTGCACCAACAGCGATACTAACCAGCCCATCTACCTCAATTTTTCTTCGATTCTTGTTTTGATAATTTGCCGTAAAGAAAGCCCAAGGTTCATTTTCAAAACTCATAGCAATCATATGTGTATATTTATCATTCACTTGTAAATCATAATAATCCAATGTATCTGATTGGAATGGGTGATGGTTGCCATTACTTCTTGGGATTTTGGTTGGTGTGACTAATGAACATCCATAATACTTTTTATCTTCAGATGTGGGGTTGGAATAATCCAATGTCATTGAAAACCTCATATGATCTTCATCATCTTCGGCTACAAAACATTTGTATACTTTGACATCTCCGTCTTTGCCAATCGCCGTGATATCTTTATCCAACGGCATCACCCATACACCTGTGGTTAATTTTTTTTGATACACTGTATCAACAACTTTGTCATCCACTTTAACCAGCCAATAGTCAACTCCATCTTCCATACGTTGATTATCATTTACCAATAATTCCGATTCTAGCGCTGCCAATCGATCGGCAACTGACGCTTGTTTGCCTGCTTGCAATTGAAGATTAAACAACGAGTCCACCACAGCAATTCGCATTTGCCCACACCAAGTCATGGCTAAATGGTCTACATCAGTCCAACAGTTGGTAATCCCCGATGTAAATACCGTAAACCCATGACTTCTTGGTATTACGCTATTAGTAGTACAATAATCTGAAGGGACCATTGCATCTCTTTTCCCACCAGCTAATGAAACCAGCACCATATCAGCCAATGGATTATTATTATTACTACCCTCATTGGCGAATGCATCCCGCCAAAATTGGTTCACCAGATCATATACCCGAATAATATCATGATCAAACGTGAGGGGCGGGATGGTATGTGGAGTTGATAATGTTATAATGGTATTAATACTGTTGGGATTGTAGTTTGGTAAAGCCACCAAACTTCGTGCAACGATACCACCCATAGAATGGCCAACGACAGTCACAGTTTGTTGTTCATTATCATACTCTTTATATAAATTCAAAATAAATTTAATCGCATCATTAACAAATTCCGCTTGGTCCAACATAGTTTTACCATGAAAGGCTGTAAAATCTTCATTGAAATCGGCAAGATAGTAATCAAATTTTACTTGACCATCATTGTCGTTACCTTTTGCACTTTTTTCACTTGAATAACTTGCTAAAGATCGCCCTTGTTTGTAGCTACCCGCATGACCAGGAATAAATAAAACCGGTAGCCCCTTTGGCTCCACATCTGTGTCGATATTGCCCTCTCTATACAAATGGATTGAATATTTATCCGCCATTCGACTGTGTTGTTTGGTAAAAGTGGTGATTTTGGCATACCTTGGGTACATTTGGATCCGGTCACACCCACTAGGCCCCATGGTTGTTATATATGAGTAGTAGATTATTGATAGAAACCATATTGAGAATATGGATAGAATTATGGGGATAATGCCTTTGCGCATACTGTTGTGGGGTTTTCTGTCGTACGTATTAATGAAAAAAAGTGATGCTTTTTTATGGTGATCTCCCAACGCCGCAAACTTACGTGTTTAGTATGCGCTGATTCTTTTTTTTTTTTTTTTTTTTTTAATACTCCTGAAAAACTTGTACTATGTACTATGATCAGCAATGATTGAAAGAAATACAAAATCTTACGACTTGAATTATCAGGCTGAAAGAAAGTTTTTATATATATTATTACGGTATTTAAAAGTTTGGAATTGGCGTTCCAAAGGTGTTTCTCAAACCCCTCAGTTATAAGTAGTAGAAGATAGGTTTGGGGGTCGTTTATATTTTATCAATGAAAAATTTGCAAAAATTTATAGTCCAATGCTTTTTAAATAAAGCTAAACTGATTTAAAAAAAAAAAAAAAGGTTGTTATTGGATGTTTTTATGAAATTTTACTTTTAAGAACGGCTGTAGAGGATGCGGCGCGGTTAATATTTAGACATACAATATTCTTCTAAATAATATATTCCTGTGGTGACTCTGTTGTAATAGATGACAATTTCCCATAAGGTTTTGAAAAAACAAACCGGCTGAAGATGATCGATTCTTTATTTATTAAATAACTCATGACGATCTTGGCCCGTCGAAACTGTGACAGAATAAATTTGTGTCACAGTGTGGGCCAAAGTACGCTTTATTTTATTTTTATGACAAGGATGACAAAAGTGATAGGCATAACGTCCCGTTTAAACCTTGGCAACGTAGAACCACTAACAAATAAATAAATATATAAGCTGATAAGTTTTTATTCATCTCAACAATTCTTTGTTAATGCAGAAAAGCCAGCATGCTCAACGCTTGATCTTGTATTTTTTTTTTTTTTTTTTTGCTTGTTCTTTCCATTTCCTAATAGGCATTCAGCTATAACCTCTTATTAATTTATTATCATCCCCTGAACAAAAAAAAAAAAAAACTTATTTTTTTCACAGAATAGTTATAATTAATATCTTAAACCGCCCAAGGTCTAATTTTAGCCCGGGCTTATTGCCAGCTGGCGCACCGGGCCCGACGCTTAATTAGGGAATTGTGCTCTAATTCCGGCCATCATAAAAACCAGCCAGCCGCCGCTAAATAATTTTTAGTGCTTTAAAATTGTTCCTGACAACGTTTCATTTTTTTTTTTATTATCCAAATTTTTTTTTTTTTTTTTTTCACTTCTTAATACTAATATACTAACATAGACATAGACAATAAAATAAGGAAAAACGAGATGATCAAGACGCAGGCGCAGCCGAATACTACAACTGCTAACCCTACTAACCATAAATACCAAAATGATATAAAAAACGAACGAATGAATGAGATCAAGAATAACAATTTTGATGAACCTCGACAAACCCCGAGCCCAAAATTAAGTGGTTCATATGGAGGAGATCGAAAACAGCTTTTCAGCCGCAATTTAAACACCTCTTGGCCTCCTTCTGAAAAAAAAAAATCATCACATCCTACACATCACAAAAGCCCGAATCATGCTAATAATAATAGCAACGACAACATTGTCGAACAATTACATATCCCTAAACGATTTCGAGTCCCGTTTGATGCACAGTTGGTATGTTTTTGTATAATTTGGTATGCTTCTTCAATCACCGCCAATACATTGGGCAAGAAGATTTTATCAGAATTCAACTACCCACTGACATTATCTATTAATCAGTTTTTTGCAACGATTTGCAGTGCAGCTTTTACAATTTATGTTGCAAACACACGACCTCAAATTGGCAAGTTTTTACCACCGGGGGTTGTTACATTTAACGAGACTTTTGGGTTTAGAATCCCCGATCGACGAGTTTTGATAACATTATTACCAATGGGGGCATTCCAACTTATTGGCCACATTTTTGGTAGTTTTGCTACTGCTATTATACCTGTTTCATTAGTTCATACCATCAAATCAACATCACCATTTTTTACGGTCGCCGCTTATAGAGTTGTGTTTGGTGTCCACTACGATAAAAAAACTTATTTAACATTGATCCCGTTGGTGCTTGGAGTGTGTTTATCATGTTCGGCAAATGTAACAATCCATCAAGGTGGGAAAGGGATTTTTTATGCCTTTTTATCGTGTATCGTGTTTGTTAGTCAGAACATGTATTCCAAAAAGATTCTAACCGTTGATAAATCTAGCTCCACTCAATTGGATAAATTGAATTTGATTGTGTATGTTAGTGGCAGTGCGTTTTTGGCAAACTTACCAATCTGGATGGTATCAGAAGGTTATTCTTTACTTTCAGATTACACGCATCATCGGAATTGGTTTGTTAACGAAAATAGTTATAGTGCAAGAACTCTAATAATGTTGTTGTTGTTCAACGGGGTGGTACATTTTTTACAAAACTTGATGGCATTTCAAGTATTAGGAATGGTGACACCAGTGACTTATTCAGTGGCATCCTTGATTAAACGAATTGCAGTAATCAGCTGGGCAATTTTTTACTTCAACGTGGAAGCCAACAAATATACTGTGATTGGGTTTATAATGACATTTGTTGGATTATATCTCTATGATAAGTTTGGTGGTGATAAAAAATACAAGTATAAAACTACAGAAACTGTCTTGCCCAAATAATATATTTATTTTTAATATATATATATTTTTTTTATTTATTTTTATTTATTTATTTATTATTACAATAATTATTAATATTAATATTTAATGTTTAGCGCCCGGCTTTTCACCAGTGATTTTGGCAACTGCTTCTCTAGCCATATCACCAAGCCCGACCATACAAACGGTCTGCCATACCCCCAATCCAATTCGTGGAGCCACACCTCTATACAACCCTTTCAACCCATTGGATTCATAAATATATCTAAAAGTTTTGGCGACAGTCAAATTTTTTGGTCGATTGGGGTCCTTAGTTTGTGATTGCATTTCCACTCGAATAACTTCAATAGGTTGATTCCACGCACTTAACCCACCACCAACTACTGATGCCATAATCTTTTCATATGCATTTAATTTTGAATTTTCTTCTTTCTTACCAACTTTTCTAATTATTTCTTCCGTTAGCCGGGATAGCCCGAATCGTGACCCCCAGTTTGTACATTGTCGAATAGCCACCGCATTAACACCTTTATTAATCCCCCGGATCCCTTCTCGTTTATAAATACCACCAAATACTTGAAATGTACTTGGGGGTATAACCCCTGCAGCAGCTTGTTTATGTCGAGTGATTTCCACCGTCTTCATGCATGTGCAAAATCCAACTGTTAAATATGCTTGTGCGATACCACCCGTCATACCACCAACGATACCAGAAGTAAAATTGTTCATCCCAAACGATGCTTTTGATATATATTCAGTTTCCGCACTAACAAACAGCAACACGGCGCCTTTAGTCGACGCTTCAATCCATGCCCACGGGATCAACCCTTGGTAGAATCCAAACGCCCCACCTCTATTAACCACGCGCTTGATAGCTTGTGGGAATGTATCTGATCGATTGGCCGCCATGGTCGTTTTGACAACTTCCAGTGGCTGACCTAGAGTTGTTACTTCAAACATGTTTAGCCCAGCGCCTAGCAAAATGTTGCTGAAGTCCACGGGTTTTTTCTCCAACTTTGTATTTGAATTTGTCATTACAATTGTATTGTTGTGTGTGTGTGTGTGTGTAGTTATTGTATAGTAAAAAAGTTTTGATATTTAAGAAAAGGAGTTAATAGGAAGGGTGAAAATATTTATACAAGTTTAAATTGTTTTGGTTGGTTTTTGTTAATTTTAAAAAACCTCATCACCCCTAAATTTTTTTATGTTTTTTTTTTTTTGATACCAATTGATTTGAATCGCTCGCTTGTTAGCACTTAACTGCGCTGATGCAGCAGCAGCATCAATGGTTTTTTTTTTTTTTGGGGCTTATAGTCAATGAAGAGGGGAAATAAAATCATGCACCGCAAAGTGGCGGTAAGCTAAAGCGTGTCTAAGCACCAAAAAAAAAAAAAAAAAAAAGTGAGCTTATTTCTGTTTTTAGTGGGAGGAAAAAAAAAATTGTTGTGGCCAGCACAACAATAATAAGCAATACAAGAATTTAAGCACCACCGCGTAAGAACGAAAAGGTACAGCCCTGCAGAATGTTTTAGTGCAGCTTTTAATGCATGGGGCTGGTCAAATTTTCAACAATTAAATCAACCTCCCCAACATAAGATAAAATAAAGGTTTTGGTATTAAAAAATTTTAAGCCTCAAAATTTAGTTAGACTAACACTGTTTTTGTTTTAGTTATCTGGTTAATTGAACTTATCGTGTTATCTAGTTACTTATGAGCTAGAGGGGTATAAGATTGAATTTGGGGGAAGGAAGAGAGAAGAATTACTTTCAACGAAATTTTCAAGTAGCAGAAAATAATATGAGGCTGAAAACATTTCTCCACTTTTACAAATCCACCATATCAACAATGCTGAGAATGTTTTGAAAAATAATTTACGTTATTTGAAATAAATCAGCCAATTGTTGCATATAATGTATATAATTTTCAAATCAATAGTTCACCTCGATCAATTATTAAAGTTTACTATCTATAGAAAACTTGACTATCAATCAATTAATAACAGAATAAAAATTAAACAATCATCGTATAGTAACCCGGGTATACATAGACCACCCCCAAATAGTTAATAATACCCAGCCCATGATTCGTCCGATCACCCCTCATCTACAGTATCTCAAATCCTTATACCACTTTTTATCAAAATAAAAAATTAAAAATTTTTTAAATTATTCAGATCGCCTAGCTAAGTAAATTACATTGATCGATTTCCTAAAATGTCAACTTTGTTCCTTATTTAGTTGGCTTACATGTTCTCGGCGCCATCCATCGGCTCGGTGTATAGAGAAGGGGGGGGGGTCTCGGAGCGGTATCGCTGAGTATACCACAAAAGTCTTTATGGGGCGGGTGGAAAAAATTCGGATTCCTAAACGTAACGCAATGTAACGCGGAGAACCATGATTAGTAGTAGACCCTTTGGGGTTTTAGAAGTTTTGCAGGGGGCTTATATCCTATGGGCTTTGCGACACTTTTTAATCCATCTTCATCAGATGTATTAATTGCTAAATTTAACAAGTGATAGTATATCCGCTATTGTATCAGCTTTAGGTACTAATCACGAATCGCACAAGTTTATCTAGTTTACTCATTAGCTTATAGCCCATGCAATATTGGGTGATCCCCATATTATTTTTTTTATTTATCTTCTTGGAACATGAAAAATTTTGGGTTTTGATAGTAGCCGTGTAACGTATTACGTTACCATCTCCACAATCAAATAAAGTTCACAGTTGATGTTTGATTGAGTGAAAGCCGCAATTTGTGCGGCTTAATGCCAAAAAAAAAAAGGAGCAGTGCTGTTAAGCTTATTAAAGTTTAAGAAAACATTGGAGACATATTTTTATGTCGCAATTTGTAAAAAGATCTAGCTGCGTGGTGATTAGAGACTACTACAAGTACGTTTGCGTGATGTATCGGATAGGTCACCTGATCCTCCGAGTCCCGACATACTAGGTTTTAGTCTATTTAAGTTTAACCATTAGAGTTTAGCTTTAGCTTCATAACGTTATCTTTTATATAATAGAAATAAAGGTTATTAGCATTATTAGTCTTTTACGCTTAATTAGTATTGTATCAACGATGTATTAGTTAAGAATTCAGTAAAGAAGCTAATCTTACTGATACACGTGAGAGTAGAAAGCGGCGTTTAAAATTATTTTTTTTCGGCTATTTGGATTTACAACACTACTAACGAAGCAAAACAAAACTATCATACAAATCAAACCCTTTCCGCTAATAAATCCACTCAATAGATAAAGAAAATACACTAATGGACCAATATTTTAGACATTCACCAAATTAGGAAACACCTTCCGATCCGATTGTTTATTTTTTTCCTATTTTTCCTCTTCCCCCCTTTAATCACGACTCTCTCTCTCTGAGCCGGAAGGCTTCCTCGATTCGCGCACCGCCTCTTTGATACTTAAATTTTGACACCCGCCAGTGAGCCGCACCACTTTTTTTTTTTTTTTTTTTTTTTACCTTAACCTTACCAACAACATCACTTCTTTATATACAACATGACAGTTTGGGTGGTAATCATCTACGCGTAAAAGTCAACAATCCAATCCATAATTTATACTTTATTTAATTTATTAAAAACACATGACAATTTTTTTTTTTCATTTTTTCATTTTTGGTTTTTCACCTGGGGGGTATCAATATTATTATTATTATTATTATTTTTAGCAAATGTTCATTTCAAAATAAGGATGTATAATAGCTCTTTTTGCACTTAGTCGCATGGCCGGATCATATGCCAACAACTGTTCCAACAAATCAATCCCATCTTCATCCAAACTAGTCACCACCTCATTTAAAGGTTTCCTGGACCATTTTGGAAACGTTGGTTTAAAATCAGGTAAATTTGTGACGCCTGGCCAGGTCTCTTCGTTTGGAGTACCCAAATTTCTAAAGATTCTAAAAATTTCATCAATTTCTGAATCACCTGGGAATAATGGTCTTCTGGTAGCCATTTCGGCAAATATACACCCAATAGACCACATATCAACGCCAGTGGAATATTGTCGACCTCCTAGCAAAATTTCGGGAGCTCGGTACCATAGCGTCACCACTTCGTGGGTATATGTTCGCAATGGCACACCGAATGCTCTCGCCAGGCCAAAATCTGCCAGCTTCAGGTTGCCCTCTTTGTCGATTAACAGGTTTTGAGGTTTTAAATCCCGGTGTAAAATCCGATGAGAATGACAGTATTTGGTACCCTTGATTAGTTGGCTCATGAACCTTTTGACCATGGGAGAGCCCAACCCTTCACCTTCTGGGATAGTTTCCATATATTTCTTCAAATCCAAATCCAAAAACTCAAACACCAAATACAATTTACGACTATCTGAATGAACAATGTTGTATAATGCGACAATGTAGTCGTCACGCATTTCTTTTAGTAATGAAATTTCTCGAATTGCTGTGGATGGCACCCCTTCATCTTCTGCTTCTAATCGAATCTTTTTTAAAGCCACTATTCGATTCCCATTTTTCAAGTCTTCTGCTTTATAAACAACACCATACGTCCCTAAAATAGTAAAAAAAACCCTGTTAGTATCTTTTTTACGCGTTTTTTTTTTTTCCCTAGTGTTCTGTATACATACCTTCACCAACTTTTTCAATCTTTCTGTAGCCATCTAATTCACCAGACATTTTATTATACTATTACGAATTGTGTTGGATTTAATTCTAGTAGTAGTTTCGCTGCCTAATTGGTAACTGTAGTTGTGTTGAAGAGAGGATTTTTTGGGTTGGCGGTGTGGGAAATTTTTATACCCAACAGCGAAAAAAAACGTGTGTGGTGTGCATGCGTTAGGGTAAGGGGGTGTGTGTGTGGGTGTGAACCACACAAGGTAAACAAACAAATTTGGAATAAACAACACAAATACAGCAGGCGTGCTACGCGCATACGTACAAGTGATTGTGAATATTTTTATTATTAGTAGTAGCTTCAATATGTTTTTCTATTCAAATTATAAGTTATATAAATGACAATTGTTTATTAATTATTTATTCAGATCCGCGCATAGAAAATATGCAGAAAAAAAAACAAAACAGAACATATATATATATATATTGTCATAGCGTAAACTAAATAAACAAAACCTATTTTTGTTTAGCTTGTCTAGCCTGCTTTCTTAATGCACGCTTTCGAATATCTACATGCATTTTATAGTTAATAGAAGCCACAATACGGGAAAAACACCCTGCAGTGTTTTCAATCCACCAGTGGAATAACCCGTGAGACCAGTATGGGGTCGTTGTGGCATACCGTTCTTGAGCACCAACACGTCGGTTAATAGAACTTAACACTGATTTGACAAATTTGTTTGGGTTTGGAATCATTAATGAAGATTTTCGAATCTTTGACATGGCACTGGTGACCAAATAAGAGAGGACTAGTTGACAATCAACACCTTGTGGGGATAATTCTCGAGCCAATGCACTATTCCATGCTTGCAAAAATGCTTTGGATCCAGAGTAAGTAGCTAACAATGGAGTTGGGGTCAACCCGGCAAATGAACCCATGGTCAAAACTAAGCCACGTTTGCTGATACCGTTCGAGACAGTTTTAATAATTCGAGGAACAACAATTTGTGTGAATTTTAAAGTGGCAATGTTGTTGATAGTAATAATATCCCGCATTTCTTTTTCATCAGTTTCCAAAAATGGAACCGGCATGGAATGTGATTGACCAACATTATTGAGAAGAATAGAAACACTCTTCAACTCGTCAACAAACTGTTCCAATGCAGTATAGTTGCTGCTTTCATCCAAAGAAGCATCAAATGCAATATATTTAGCCTTGACGTTATACTTTTGTTCAATTTCTTGTTGTAATGATTCCAATTTTGAAGCAGTTCGACTAACTAACGCAACGTTGAACCCCTTTTCGGCCAATTGGAACGCATACTCTTTACCAATCCCATCAGAAGCACCAGTGATCACTGCCCAACAGTTTTTTTTGGCGCCATATTTGGACAGATTTGTGGCTGGGAGGATGAATGCGTCGAATAATACAGCAGAGTAGGATAACACCAAGTTGGTGATTTTCAAAATACCTAATGCTAACGCAATGGCGAAAAAGACTCCAAGCGCTGGGTGGCGTAGCGACAAGGCCACAACGTCGTTGGCCATCGCGGCACAATTCATACAAAACATTCTGTGGTTCAAAAAAAAAAAATCAAGAAAAACAAAAAATTTAAATTTTTAAATTTTTTGGTCGTGAGTGTATCAATTGGGACAATTAGATTTATTTTTTACCTGTCGTGAATAAATAAACTTTTTCAAACGCGTGTTGAAAGCACTGCGGCATTTTACACCTCGCAGCAGTTTGTGAAGTGTCTTAATTAAACTAGGGGCCCCCTCCGATGCCGATGCCCTCTTGTCCCTTTTTCTAAATTTGGCCTGGTTTTTTGTTTTGTTTGGGGTCGGCTATCTTATCTTGTTAGTGCGCCGAGGTGTCAGACCAAATATATCAGGATGTGTTTATTATCTACAGCTCTTTGTTTTTGAACTCTGGTCATGATCTCGTTGAAAGTTCATGTTGTTTGTTTTTTTTTGCTATTTACGCAATAATTGGTAAAGAATCGTTTAGGGAAAAGCATACAAGATGGAATATCAAAATGCAATAGTATATAATGTTATGAAAACTAACGTGAACGGTATTTGATGCCACATTCGTTACTAAACTCAGAAATCTATATCCAATGTCCAACTTTGAAGTAAGCTCCGTATAAACTTCATACCCCACTGTTATTAAAGCGTCATTTTTTGTTTTTTTATTTTATTTTATTTTTAATTTTGTCCCCACAAGCAGATAAATAACTTACCAATAATGTTCAATCTTTTATCTCCATTTCATCACCAAAATCCATCATATCTTGATTGAAAAGAACATTTTGGGTTGTGTGGGGAATACTTTTTTTTTTTTTTTTTTTAAAAAACTGGCTACGAATCTCAAGCACCGGCTTATCCGCTCTCTTTTTTTTTTTTTTTTTTGTCGCATTCCCGCCGGCCGGCCGGTCTCCGCTTACTAAAGGATGTGGCTCAAAACCTGATATCGTTGAAATATAGGCGACAAATTGATCAATCTGCAGTCAACTTTTTCATGAGTTTTCACTGACAACATATTTAACAACATGCCGAGGAAGTTGAGCTCTCATGGGGTGAGGAAGCTGTGGTAACCTCAGGGGTAATACCTATCTGGTGTACATACCTGCGGCGGAGGGAGAATCAGAAAAAAAAAAACCAAAAATGATAAAACAGAAATGAAAGCATGAATGGGCAATAAATAGACGAGTATATGTTAGAAGCAGTAAGTATAGAGTGAATAAAGCTTTCTTGAGTATTAAAGGAAAGGTAAAAAGTAGTATTACAAGGAAAAAAAAAAAAAAGAAGGAAAGAAAGAAAGAAAGAAAATGGGGTGGGAAAGGCCAGTTAGTAACGTATGCCAATTCATAATTCAAAGCAGCTATATCAACTATATCCTCTTTTTTTTTTTTTTTTCCCATTCAGATGTAACATTTTAATTCACTTAATTGTTGGAGATATTTGGTATCCGTTCAGTAAATTACGCCTCCTCATTTTTTTTGTTTTTGGTGTTAATTATGAACACAAATTATTATTTTTTCCTTTTAAATGGACTTAACAACTATACCAGTTTTACGTAACCTAACGAAGCAGTGATCATATTCTTGGCCAGCTGCTGCATTCGTACCTGACTTTAAACCCATTTCAGCTACCGCAAACTTACATATTAATAAGCCGTAAGTTACCCAGCTGAATTTAAACAACGCATCTGATCATATTTGAACTAACTGACCCTTTTTAATAGTCTACCTAATTTTGTAGTCTCTTATATAATATTATTATAGGCTACAGCTGTTAAACTTGTCAAATCTCCAAAAAAGAAATCCTAGCGGGCTATTCAAAACCATCGTTAGCATATAGAAAGACAAAAAACATTGGTCTAATTTATTGTCTTCACGTGGGATTTCGAAGGCTAAGACGCCCATGAAAATTCTAAAGCTGCAAATAACTTGGTTTGGGATACAGCATTATTCAACAAAATATTGGCAATAATAGATAAAGTAACTATTATATGCGTCCCGGGTGCGATGGCGATCTTCTAATATTGTAATTAAAATCTTATTGCAAATTCACACCCAGTCATCTGAATCCATTAATAGAAAGAAAGAAAAAAAAATTCGAATTAAGGGTGCTCATCATATCTCAATCAAAAAAAAACAAAAAACAAAACAAAAAAGACTATAATCCATAAGACAAAAGTAATCATGTCTGATACACTAGAGAACTTAACGTTCATACCCTGATATAAAACGGTCTATTTTGGATTCTTTAATAAAGTGTCACCAATCATTAGACACTTTTGGCACCATTAAATTCGTAGAATCCCCCACATCACTGAGTGCAAAATTTGTCCATACTTACCACTATATATTCCATTCTTTTGATAAATTTTGATTATCAGCCTGGTAATTTGAAAAGGGTGATTTGAAAAGTGGGAATGGCCAGATAGCAACGTATGGGGGAGCCACAACCGCCTCCTCCATTCTCACTCCCTTTGAACTCAATAACTTTGTCACCCGATGGGCAATAATGATCCATGGTTAGAACTGTCTATACCCGTTCAGTGAATTACACGATGATGGGTAATTTACTGAACATTACGCACTATTTATTTAATTTTTTTTTTTTTAAGGTGTTGCAGTTATCGCCTTAAATGTACTGTCTACATTATTATAAGCGTTTAAAGTAGCTTAAAATTTAATTAATTTAAGCAGCTTATGTAATTAATTAATACTACACCGTGCTACTGTAAACGCTGCGGCATTAGGCTTGAAGTAAAATATTAAAGCGGTACATAATTATGCACGCTTGCCTGGTGCCACCCCAACTGTTCTAGATCGATGTGCGCATTAAAATTGTTTTAAAGCGCCTTACATTTTTTGATACCATAAGCTTATACTGTTCATTTAACTATAACCATCAGATGCAATACATAAGCCAAAGCGCCTAAAAAAAAATTATTATTTGTAAAATGGACTAAGCCTATTGAACTTGATTCATGTGTTGGGGATGGTGCTAATGAGGAGAGGTTATTAAAAGAGTGATCGAGTCTTACATATGATGGATCGATTATAACAATTAAGCTAGCCTATGAGACAATTTAGTGTTAGTTCTGCCGGAGGATCGGCATGAATATCCTTCTTTTTTTTTATATAAAAAAAATAAAAAAATAAATAAAAGTTTATTCCAGGCCTGGAAGATACGACTTTTGATCTCCACAACTTTTCATTTTGATATAATACTGATATCATTAGCTTATTTTTATTTCTATTTTCAGCCCAAAAGCTTTTGAAGAAAACTCTGTTGTCTAATTTTTATTTATTTTTGTTGGTCGATGAAAATTATTTAGATTGATTGAAGTAAGCAGTGTTATGTATTGTAGTACAAGTATTAATGTTGTTTTTGGCTAAGAGCTTGAACCAAACAAGGTTATCTTATTATAATAATAATCTTCTCTGACCCTATTCTTACAAATTTCGATTCTATGTAACGTTCAAAACTTAATAGAGCGTAACTTTTTGTTTTATGTGCGAAGGTATACTACCTGCATATTTTGTACGGCACTTCCTAAAAAAAAAAAGAATAGGTTCCGGAGTGAAATTTTTAATGTTTTCAATGCAAGCTTATTTTTTTAACGGTAGACCGAAACTGCAGCAAAATCTAGAATAGATGATACTTACTATAGAGAGTATGTGGGGTTAACTGGTCGGTAGTATTAACATGATTATAAACCATTTTACTAAATCGAATTATCCGACTAATTAGCAAGCAAAAATGGTTTCAAAACGAAAATCTGGTCCAATGGCAACCCAAATTTTAAGTCAAGTTTCCTGTCAATAAATACTTCCAAACCACCAAAGTCCAGATCGTTTGGGTGCAAAAGACCCATGGACAAGGTGGGCTCAGCTTGAAAACTTGGCAGGTGCTATTCATCTTGTGAACACCGCAGTATCGAAAAATTTACGGGCAGTAACTCTTTTTTTTTTTTTTTTTTTCCCCTTTATCTATTTCATCATGTACTGTCTTACGCATCATATAACTTTTTTTTGATTAATGTTTAGAGGGAAGGTTGCGGCTTTTTGTGGTCCGTCTGCCAAACACGTAAATAGAAATTTAATTTTCCTACACGTTCAGTAAACTACGCAGACCCGTTCAGTGTTTTACGCGTACCCACCGTTTCTCAACACCTACATATGACCATCCCGCCACATTGTGTATAAAAACCTTTTTGATGGTCAAGACCGGAGGTATATGAGCGGCTTTTGTTGGTCCGTATAGTATTAATTTATTTCTTACCTAATACTGTGTTTAACAAAATTTCAAAATAAAAATAAAATAAATAAAAAAAATAAAAAAATAAAAAAATGCCACCTGCCGTGCATTAACACAATTTCAATCAGATATTTGAATTGAGCACCGATGTTTTTCAGTTCATTATTCTTTTGGATATTAGTGCCGTTCATAAATTTTTTTTTTTTTTTTTTGGTTCATAAACTTTAGCTCAAAAAAATTTTGTATGGAAATAAAGAAAAAGGATAGTATTAGTTATCGAATATTCTCATAATAATAATAATTTCCAAATATACTCATTAAAACTTGATAAATCTAACAGAGTTTGGCCTGATTTTTTTTTTTTTTTTTTTTTTTTAATCTATCGCGGGGAATACTAGGTAGAGGTGACTTTGCGAAATAGGCTCTGGTGCTTGCGTGATGGGGCTTAAACTTTATTATACCATTTCAGGCTGTGGTAAGCTAATAAATAAAACCCTTGAACTAGAGATAATCTTACTGATTCAAAAATCATAAAAAGAAAACCAGGAAAAAGCAAACCTACAGACACTTTGAAGCCCTTGAACTCTCTCTTTTTTATTTTATATTATTATTTATTCTTGTCGCTATTGATCGACATGTAGCTACTCCTCGTTGATTCAGACTTATGATTCTTCATGTCATCAACTATTCCGAAACTTAATAATATTAACAGCCAAGATACATACCTCTTTTTACCAGTACTTCGAAATCTTTTTTATTTTTTCTTTTTCAAACCTTTTTCTTTTGTCTTTCCTCTTCTACAAACTATTTGATATCACAAATAAAATAAAAAAACTATAAATATCAACCTTCTTGTCCTTCAAAAGTTATATTTTTTTTTTATTATTATCATCACAAACTAATCATTACAATGTCTCCACCAACGGCCACTACTACTACTAGTAACACTAGCACTGCAATTCCACCAACCAAGAAGATTGACAATGCTTCTGGTAATCCGGAAATCGCTCACAGCATTGTGCAAGACTTTAAAAAGAACCAATCAAAACCAGAT
Organism: Blastobotrys arbuscula; assembly: GCA_030564365.1. Classification (NCBI taxonomy): domain Eukaryota; kingdom Fungi; phylum Ascomycota; class Dipodascomycetes; order Dipodascales; family Trichomonascaceae; genus Blastobotrys; species Blastobotrys arbuscula. The sequence goes on along the minus strand of JAJLUN010000134.1, from coordinate 8,584 downwards.
GGCGAATACAAGTACGAATTCTTGAAACCATGTTTCCCAGAAGTCAAGTACGCACCATTGGAAGTGTTTGAACACAAGGATGCTGCATTACGAGCCGACCCATCCTACAAAAACTTATTTGCCGCCTGTGAATCTATTGAACACTGCACACCAAAATTCGGTACCATCTTATCCGGTGTCGATTTGACCACATTAAGCGACGCCGCCAAGGACGAATTAGCATTGTTGATCAGCTTTAGAGGTGGTGTCCATGTAAAAAACCAAAAGAATTTGGATATCCACCAACAATTAGCATTGGGACGACACTGGGGTCCGTTACACAAACACGCCACCACCTCTCAACCAAAAGCATGGAAAGAACAAAACTTGGAAGAAGTCCACGTTGTTTGGTCCGATGAAGACCGAGAACCTGCTGCATCCTTCTCCCACACCTATTTATGGCACGCCGATGTCACTTATGAAGTTCAACCTCCTTCTTATACTTGTTTGAAAGTGTTGGCTGGTCCATCCGAAGGTGGTGATACCTGTTGGGTCAGTGGTTATCAAATCTATGATGAATTGTCTTCACAGATGCAACATTATTTGGAAGGTTTGACCGCTTTACACTCTGCTGATGAACAAGCCTCCGATTCTTTGCGAATGGGGCGATGTGTTCGACGAGAACCAGTTCTAACTGAACACCCAGTTATTCGAACTCACCCAGTCACTGGTTATAAATGCGTCTTTGTCAACCCAGGTTTCACTCGAGCCATTGTTGGTATTCCAAAAGCCGAATCTGATGCAATTTTGGAATACATTTTTAGCTTGTTTGCTACCTCATTGGACGCTCATTTGCGAGTCAAATGGAACGTTGATGATGTTGTTTTTTGGGATAACCGATCTACTTTGCACAAGGCCAACCCATCTGGTTTTTACCCAGCTATTCGACACGCTGTTCGTGTCACTACTTTTGGTGAAAAGCCTTATTATGACCCAAGTGGCAAATCCCAACAAGAATATTTGGATAGTTCTATTGGGTATGTGAGAAATAAGGATGGCACTGACAAGGCTAACTACAATGATTAAAATTATATAATGAACAAACAAAAATAAATAAAGTAGCATTGAAAAAAAAAAAAAAAAAATTAGGAAATAATATATTATTGAGGTTTGATATCTCAGGGTTTTATATATAAAAAAAAAAAAAATCTCTTTTGTAGTAAGTTGTAACAAAAATTTTGAAACGAAAGCCGCATGCGGCGGATGTCTGTAGCCAAGCGAGACAACTCCATTTTAAAGATTTCGTTGTTGGTACTCGTATGTTTTCTTTTTAAAAAAATTAAAAAAATTTTGAATGTTACAACGAAATAAAAAAATTTAATGAATTGTATTTAATAAATTGTGAACTGATTTTAATGAAAGCTAAAAGTAATTTATGAATATGTAGCTATAGTTGTTAGTAACCCGGGGGCGGGGAAGCTTTGCGGTTATCACGGATCGACGATGCGAGATAAAACATACTTGACATGTGTTGATAACGCAATTTAATGGCATGTTTTGGTGATTTTTTGAGTTCGCGACCGTTGATTGCTGCGATTGCGTGAAATTTAGAAGAAAAGGTGCCGTTTGGGTTTTAAAATAAGTTTGGTATGAAGATTGGTGATTCGGTGGGGGAAAAAGGGGATTTCACGTGACATTTTTTTCATTTTAGATTTTTTTTTTTTTGGCAACTAACGTAGCCCACTAAAGCGTAAAATTTAGGTTGCTCTTGGAATAAATGGTAATAAATATCATAGGGATATGGTTCCTGGGTGGAGAGTAGAAACCAATGGAATAAGGGTCTTCATATTCTGTGTGTACGTTCAGCGTGTGGTAGTGGTGGTGGTGGGGGATAATTAAAGGAGCAGTTACGGCTAACAATATGAGGAAAAGTCCGTTTAGTTTTTGGTAGTAATCTTAAAAAATATTAGGTAACAAAAGGAGCTAATATTGGCAGGGCTTGCTGTTATGCATTGAGAGGAAGAGCGTGTGCTTATTTGTATATTTATCCGCCGCAAGTGGTGCGGCTAAAGGTGATACGAGTGTGAAACCCAGCTAACTTACTCTTTAAGAACTCTACTAGTGCTTGTTATATACATGTTTAAAATAAAGAGTTTTAGCCAAGTGCGATATTTAGTTGAATTTTTGATACCTCGTACTCTTCAAAAAACGCTTGAGCCGAACTGATAAATTGAAGGGGTTAGACTGAGTTTTCAGACATTACGAAGATGGTAATTGAACATACAGCATTGTTCCTTACTTGCCAAAAGAAGAGAGAAAAAAAAAAAAAGACAGATGCAGAATGCGTGTTAACTCTCTGCTATAGAGTCTACTGGTTACCAACAACTCACCATTATCATATATAGACGCGTCTCATGGTCGTGAGAATAGAAACGTTACGATCGGTGCCAGTACATATTTACGATTGCCAGGTTTTTACATAAATGCGTAATGCCAAGGTTTTCAAAACATTTCTCTACAGTCCTGTTTTATTTAAAAACACAAATAGTGAGTGAGTGAGAAATCATTTATTTTATCCAGGTCAGCTAATAAGTAGCAAAGAGGCCTGCTGAGTTTGCAATATACATAAAGCTGTCCTAATTATACTAAAAAACAATAATAATGTTCAATTGTGCTATCCACAGTAGTCATTGGTGCCCTGTTTTCAGTTCAAATCCTTTTTTCCGACTTCAAATTAATGATTCAAAATACTCAGACCGAAATTCCCTAGGAGAAATACTGCCCGGGAACTGCTCGTAAATCATTTCGAAATATTGCCATTGACTTTTGTTGTTACAAGATGTAAATAGTAATAAATGTTGTTTTTTTTTTTTTTTTTTGTCTTTTTGTCTTTTTTTTTTAATCATATTAATAATAAAAAATGATATAATAAAATCCCAATTAATACCTGTCCTCTTCATCCTGATACCGGTTATCTTCCCCGATAAATTCCATCATTGCTGTCATCCCCTTCTTACTATTCAATAGTGTGCTTAATTTCATTGTTTTTGAAATCAGCCGTAATTTTTTTCCGCTGCGGCGCTAATATTTTGCATGCCAATATAATGTGGCTGATTGTTTCAGATTTTCCGCACGGACAGCGGCGTCGCCCTACACTGTTACCTCCGCTTAGGTCTGAGTAGTGAGCTCCGACGAATGCATGCCCCATTCTATACTGTACTAGTTTGCTTAGTATCTTTTTTGGTGCGGTGGAGAATAATTTACCAAGACTCACTTTAGTAGCCCTGGTTGATACTTTTACTTTTTGGACAACCTCCCGGTATGTTCGCCTCCCTATCGAGTTATCAAAGTGTTCCTGCCATTCCGTTTCGAAATGTGCCACCAATCTTTTTTCGGTTTCTTTTTTGGTCTTCTTTCTATTCTTCGTGGTTTTAGTGTGCTGTTTAGTCTGTTCACTTGGCCATGGTGTGCTCGGTATCCATGGCTCAATAAAGTCAAATACATAGGCCCATTCTGCTAAGTTATTGGTAGTAGTACCCGGTCTTGTTGCTTCTTGGAGTAGTGGGTTAGTTTTTGCTAGCCCTAATTTTAGTCTGTTAGCTTTACAAATTTGTGTGTACTGAAGCCTGAGGATTAATGGCATTATTGCTGTTTCAACTTCCATCGCGGCTATTGGAGTTGATTTTGGAACCCCCAGTATTCTTCTTAAGGCGGTGTTTTGGATTTTGTCTAATTGTGAGAGCATATTTTTTGTTATAAGTTGATACCATGTTTCACTGCCGTATTCAAAAATTGTTAATACGCATGCCATGTATAACTGTCTCATCAGTGCGGCGCTTATACCTCCTCTTGCACTGCCCAATCTTCCTACCATTCCCATCGCTTGTCTAGCTTTGGTTTCCCGTTCTTGAAGATGTGATTTAAAATTAAGGTATTGATCTAACGTTATCCTCAGTAATTTCACACGCTCTTGTCCATCTCTTTTATCACCCGTTGGTAGTTCTAACTTTTCCTCAATTGGTTCCTCGGCCTCTGCCGGGTTGAAATGAATGAACCCCAGTTTATCACCATAATCTAACTTTGTATAGTGCCGTGTAGTCCATTCCTCGCAAACCTGAATAATTTTACTCATTTGTTTTGTATTTTCATTACCTTCTCCATGTACTAGGATCGTAATATCGTCCACAAATCCAACTGCGTTTCCTCCAGCCTCTTCAATCGCCTTGTACAGCGGTGTTGTATATATCAAAAATAATAATTGCGAGACTGGCGATCCCTGTGGGATCCCAGTTTGAACATCTTCTTCTTCATACTTTGTACCGTCTACAACAATGCTAGTTTTCCTGTTTGGTAGAAGCCAGTACACCCATCTAATGATTGCAGCAGGTAGTTGTGCATCTTTCATAATATTCATTAACGTCCCCCTATGGACATGGTCAAATGCCCCCTTTATATCTATCATTGATGCCGTTGTGACCGTGTGCTTGTATTTTAAAACTTCGTTTACCAAATATAGTACTGCGTCGGTTGCTGAATACCCAGATCTTGCCCCAAATTGTTTACCAGGCAAAAAATCTTGAGTTAACACAAATAGCTTTTGTTGTAATAGAATGTTTATTTTCCAAGAGACATTCTAACATAATTTTGGATGGAAAGTTGCAATTACTGCATTTGGCATTACCAACAAGGCGAGTAAAGAACATAATACTGCTGATTTATCTTTTTTGTATAGTATTATTGGTGCTTTACTATACTTCATACCATACTAGACCAGATATTGCTTATGCTAGGTTTGTTACCACGGATATACATAACCCACATATTCAACTTTTGAATGCTGTTAATCATGTGTTGGACTATTTTATGAGGGTCTTTTATCAAGTTCGTATTAATTCATTAGCAAAGAATAAATTGAACGTCAATTTAATGCATGATTCTGTTGATGGTAAGAAACAACATACAGCAGCATCGTTTATTGACGAAGCAAATAATAATAAGCTTCATGATTTGCAGAAGCACTATAGGATCCCGGTGACCGTAGACCAATTTCCAAGCTCTAGTGGGAGAAGACACTGCAAGCGTTCAAGTTGCCCAAAAATCTCACGTTATATACGATCGAACTGAGAATTTCTAGGCTAACAGGCATATTATTATAAAACAGGATAAAAATAAGCTGGTAAATTGGCAAACTCACCAGTGAAAAACAACACGTTGTATGCAACAATCAAGGAGGGCGTAATTTGATTGACGAAAACTTCACTAATTATATACTAGAAATAACTACAAGTAGCAATTACAATACGGATCGTGTGGTAATGCCCTTGTGGTATGATAAATCATAAGCTAGCAACTAGAGGAAATACCGCAGTAGGATTTTTGTATGATTGTTGAGTGGCTTTAATGCTACTCTCAGATAAAAGAAAACAAACTAGAATTGTAATTGCTACTTGTAGTTATTCCTAGTATATAATTAGTGAAATTTTCTATAATTTTTCTAACAATTAATAAATATAGCCATTAGCTGATCCTATTCCTATTGTGAAAAAGCCTAGAAAAAGTTTTGCGCCTTTGATTTATTATATATATTGTACCAAATAGCCATATCAGCGGTTTATGTTCAAGTATTGTCATGAAACCACTGTACTCAATTTACAAACTTCAGCCATCTCCTGAGTAAGCGTAACGCCGGGTAAAAACCAGAGAGTTGTTGGATACAATATAGATATGACTAACCAAATAACATTTGTTTGACTGTTTATCTGATAAAATCTTTCTCTCTGCTGTCAATTCCTCACCTTTCAAAAATAGCAGCCTGGATCGCAGTTTCAAGTACCTTGTATCTAATAGCAAACATAGTGAAGCCATGCACTTGCTGGTAATGAACTTGGGTTGGTTTCATGGGGGATGAGAGGCGTTGGTTAATGAATCTAGAATTAATAATACTGATGCCGCCACCAATGCGGCTGTGGAAGAAAATTCTACAAAAATCCATATCTGATATATCCAATGATGGGCTGTATAACAAGTCCACATATATATCACAATTAAGCATCATCAATCATTGCTTATCAGAACTGCTACAGTAATAGCATTTTTTTACCAATAGCTTTATGTAAACCAATATTTTTTGTTGATGATGACATGATATCACTTGAAAAGCCTTCAAGTTTATGAAATAGATGCCGATCTCTGCAGGCCCGCCGCCATGGCCACGCGTACCTGAGTATCGACACCCACATATAGTCGATAGCAAGTTCACAACAATTAAATTTAGAATATTCTATCTCATCCCCTTTTTCAGGTGCCTAGAATTCAATCAGTATTTAGCCTTATAAGGAATTGACGCATTGAATATAGCGATACCCGTTCCAAAGCTTAATTCAGTCAAACTATTTATTTTTCGGTATATGAGATTACGTGGAATCAGAACGTACGTCAAATACAGTAGTGACAAAAATTTGTAGTTCACTAAAATTTTAAGCGGGCCGCCCTATTTATACGTACCTGTACATTACTTATTTTTATATTGGAAGGGTTCAAAACAACAGTAAATGCAGCAGCACACACTGATCTGACACACAAAATACATTTTAAACCTTCGCATTGCTATCACGCAACCCTTTCATGGGTACACTGTAATTCTCTTAAAGATATGACCAGCTTAAAATTGTAATGTGAGAGTTTAAATTAATGGATAATCTTGGATAAAGCAGGTTTCGATATCTTCATCTCGCCCGTGTGTGTGTAACGCATGTAGAAGCTTTAAGCTTTACCTGATCTCCGTTAACAAAAAAAAACAAACATGCCAATCAATGAGCCTGCGCCACAACGGGATTATTACCAGTGCTGATATTCCATTCGACACGTTTTTTTTTTTTTTTTCTAAAATTTGCTATCATGATTCATACGTCAGATACATTGCTTTCGCGATGCTAAAGAAAAAAAAGGTTTAAACTACCTGCTGTGTTAGATTTGATAAGCGCGTTAACAGGAGTTAAGCTGAGGGTTTATCAGTAATTGGTGATTCAAAATCATTTAAAATTTGTGTTCATGGCTGTGCATGCATGCATTAATGAACCATAAGTAGATGTCTTACTAATAGATATCTTTGTCAACCATGAGTGATATTTCGATTGATCAAAAATTCTCTAACGTTGATTTGTTTTTATTGCGAGATTATTCAAGGTATCCTAAACACGAAATTTTTTTCAACTCACCATTGCTATAAGATTTATAGCTTTGATTGATACAGGTAATTTTTTCTTTCTAGAATTAATACCAAAAACCAATTATTAGTAGATCTGAATTAACAGCCGAATAATAATTATTTTATTATTACCTATACGTCTAGCAACTCCAGTCCCCAAAAGTAAAAATAGCAGGGCCACCTTATACCACTTGAAAAATTTAACCCCAGCGCTGGCTTGGTAATTATTTTTCTTGTTGGGAGTATTATTATATGATTACATAATCACTACTTGAATTTCCAACACAACAGGCTGGGCCAACAGCCTAAAAAAATTCAAGCCAATGCGTCAAATAGAATAACTGAAATTCTGCCAACTGCGAGATGGTTAAAAAGTTGAAATAAAAAATTGGAATTTTCCTCAAAAAAAAAAAAAAAAAAAGTTTCAAACTATAGCATGAAATCATCGTATTCTAAGCGAGGAATAATCCAAAACTAAACAAGAAGCACTGCCAAAAAGAAGTTGGCTTAATGTCAAGTCTTAAACATTACTCTATTTATCAAATTGCCATTAATGTATGAAAAAATATCATATAGAACATAATGGATCCGTTTTGAAAATTCTTAGAGGAAGCAGAATGCTTATGGCACGATTGGTGTAATCTACAGAGCGAACTTGTTTTGAAACGGGCTTACGGCAGGGTCACACATCAAGAGAGATTATTTTTTTTTAGGTTAAAGTTTTGGCTATATTTCACTAGCCATTTTTTATTTCAGCAAAACTCTAATCTATTATTGGTGTATACTTGTTCATATGCCAAATGTCGGTTGTTAAACGCGTACAGGACTGTTGCTGTCAGCCTATGCATGAAAAAAGTGGAGAACAGTTCTACACCGCAGCTGTTCAATTTGGAGGGCGGGGGGTTGTACAAACAAGCATTACATTGTTTTCCACTGTCGCTGCACAAAGTTTTGTACCGGATTAAGCGTGTCTATGTGACTGCATGCATACCACATTATTTTTTACGTTGTAAGCAACCGACAACAACCTCGCAAGTGTACAGTTTACGCTGCGATAGAGTGACTATTTCATTAATTCATGTCCGCCCCACATGCTGTTCAGGAGATGATAATCTCAGGAGGTCAACATTTGTCTTATCAAACCTTTTATGTTTTGTAAACTTTATGCTTAAGCACTTACGAGTAAGACCATATAAGTAATAATAGATAAGGACTAATTTTATTATTATTATGCCTATCAGGTACAAATAGAAAAATCAATCATAATTCTGTAGTAAGTTTATAATTTCCTTAGTTTTCAGTTTTTTAGACAAAGACCAATGGTTTTATCTTTCACCTCCTTGCTTCGGCCATTGAGACATGTTCAGTTTTAAATCAAAAATTGTTTTTGTACTTAGA
>JAJLUN010000133.1:0-44940 GCA_030564365.1 Blastobotrys arbuscula | reverse complement strand
CATTACAAGAAATTACAGGAAATTACATGGCCTTTTATACTTCGAATTATCGGCGAACCCGGCTTTGTGCCGAAGGATGCTTCTGGTTCCCTCGTCTTCTTCTTAAAGGAGTATCCTGATGGTGAGCCGCACGAGCCGCATTAGGATTGTCGGAATCCCGCGACAATCCGTGGCTATTAGTTGGTGGATTTCTCACAGTAATGACTTTAGATGTCACTTTGGCGGAGTGGTTAACGCGGTGCCCTGCTAAGGCATTGATCTTTGATCGCGCAGGTTCGAATCCTGCAGGTGACGAATTTTTGAATTTTAAAGCTATTAAGAAACTTTTTTCTAATTTTATTTTTGATAATCATAAAATTTGGTTAAACACGTTTCTAGAGAACTAGTTAGTTTTACTCTGCGATGTGTGGAAGGTATTCAAAACTCGTTTTTATTTCGATAGGTTTTTTGAAAATGTTGATGAAGATCGGGGTTCCAGTACCCCGGGATCGGTTACCTGAACCTTGATTTATTATTATTATTAACGAATGATGGATTTGTTCGATATAAAAGATAGAGGTAAACTTGGAGCTCCGTATCGTTGTGGGGGTTTTTACCTACAATATAATCTGAGTAATTGGTAAGTTGATTTTTTGTAACGCTTGAGGTAGAGCTGCGTCGAATACAAACACTGTTGGTCCGAGCGCACACTCTAGAGTGTAATTCAGGGGTGTTATTGCCAAATCGCCGTCAACAAATTGGCAAGCTTGTAATTGATTGTATAGGCATGCAACAAAACAATTAGCTAAAGAGCCATATAAACAGTTTTCAGATTATGCATATTTTTATTGTGTTATGTAATTTTTTAAAATTCGATTAGCTTTGATTTCCGTGTTTTACAGTTCATACCTTAAGCTTTCCGGATTGTATGTGAATCTCGACATCGATGTGTAATATATATAAATATAAAGCTATTAGCTCCTAGAGGCAGGTTAAATTAGCGATAAGCATAAACAGAGGTGGTTAGACATGGCTACTATTATATATATATAAGTGTCCGAAGTCGTGCAGGAGTATGACAACAGGATAGCTGATTCGACGGATTTAGTCCAACTCAAGTTAACTCTATTTTGTAGGCCGTCAACGGTGGTTAAATGCCATCCAGACTTTCACGTTTGATATGATGTTAATTAATTTAGTACAGCATTCGGTGATTGGCTGTTAAATTCGCTATTAGAGCATCGACTTGAGCAGAAGCAGAGGGTATACTAAAACTTAACTCCAGCTCGATAAAATTTTACGGAGATCTAATTGGACCATTGATTATAATAGATCGATAACGACAGCCGCATGGAATCGAAAAAATTTCATACATCAATAACGTATAAATGTAGACTTATGCGCATGCTTTTTAGTAATTTTGCCATATACTAGCAGCAAAGCTATTAAGTGTATACTACTATACTCAATATGTATAGGCCAGTGATCTTAAAATCAATTTGCCCCCGTATACGACCATACCAGATCAACAAGAATATGTATTAATTATTTATACCTCAAAAAAAAAGGCCGGTGGGCTTATGTAGCCATTATTCGAGAACAGATCATGGCTATTATAATATTCAGCCATGAATCATAATTATTAGTCAGTACTAATATAAACTAGTCGTGCAATGCCATATTAAATACTGTTCATTTATATATATATATATATGTTCCATATTAAATACTTTTCATATATATATATATGTTCCATATTAAATACTGTTCATATATATATATATGATATATATTCAACATCCATTTCTGTGAGCTTACATAGTGGTGCAAACTTGTTGGACGCCGATGACGGATCGGGAGTTCAACAATAATTCACAATAAGTAACCTTTTTACTATTGAAGAAATATTTTCTCCTTAACTAATTTTAGTATATCGAAATAATTGAATAATAGATATCTTGTCTAAATCTAACACAACATTATTAAGTCAAAACAAAATTATTAGCCGCACAGGCTATTATGTTGTATCGGATCGGTCACCTGATCCTCCGAGTTCCGACATACTAGGTTTTAGTCTATTTAAGTTTAACCATTAGAGTTTAGCTTTAGCTTCATAACGTTACCTTTTATATCATAGAAATAAAGGTTATTAACATTATTAGTCTTTTACGCTTAATTAGTATTGTATCCACGCAATATTAGTCAAGAATCCAGTAAAGAAGCTAATCTTGCTGATACATATGTATAGAAAAAATATTTGAATTTATTGGGCTGTGGAAACGCTGGGTAATTATTATAAATTTGCTGCTGCGTAAGCAGTAGCGCTGCCCACTCTTTTGAGCTTTCTGTTTACCAGTGAGCTGGAATAAATTTCCATGCCGGGCGCCACCGCCAGTAACCGTAATTTTGCGGGGAAACTTAAAACTACAACAAGCACCAGCAAATCTTACCTCCAATGTAATTGGCATCCCGCAATTCTTTTAAATATAAATACAACATAGTTTCCTAAAAAAAAAAAAATTTTGTTACGATTCATCAAAATTGTTCACGATGAAGACTCAATGTTTATGCAAAAACCTAACAATCAGTGTCACAGGCGAGCCGCTTGACACCATTGTATGCTATTGCAATCACTGCAGATTGAATAGCGGGTATTTTTGCCAACTAATCTCACAATATGAAATGTCCAACTTCAACATTGACGACCCAAAAGGTTTTGTCAAAGAACTCAAACTAGATGGAACGAAATCCGGTGAACCAAAATATAAATATTTCTGCACGGGTTGTGGCATTACTTTGTACACTAAACCAATGCATTTGGGTGGTAACATTGCTTGTGTTAGGACGTCAATGTTTGAAGATTTTGATAGACCACCTCAAAGAGCTATTTTCGAACAGAATAAAACTGATTATGTAAAGAAATGTATGTGATTTAAGTCTATTATTTTTTATTTTTTATTGATTTTGTTTTCCTTTCTGAAAGTTTACGTACCCATTGCTTTTGTTTGTTTTTGTAATAAATTATTCCGGCATATCACTCATGGCAAATAACAACTCATCATCAAAATTGTCATCAGTATTAGTAGCAGTATTAGTAGATGTGGATTTCTTGGATGCAGGAGATGAAGAGTATCTATTTTCAGCTTTGTATTCTTCACTCAGCCTTGACGGTACTAACGGTATATGGCTAGCTCTATGAGGTGAAGAAGAAATTGGTGCTTGATGAACTGAGGACTGCATTGAATCTGACAATGCAGCATGATTACCCCGTAGCTGTTGAAACCTCGCCAAAGGATCTTCCGCGGCCGATTCATGCAATTTTAACAATTTTGTTGAATCGACTAGTTTAACGAAATTTCCTACATCATCATCTTCAACATAGAACCCAGAGCCGGGCTCTGAAGAATTAGATCCTATACTTGAAGGGAATGAATTACGATATCCAAAACTACTGGAATATCTTGACTCCTTCATCATAGATGGCTTTTTCATCTGGGTGGCACTGCTGCCTGTAGTATTATCGCTTGGTGATGCCGATAATGATGGTGATTTGAATGGCTGGAATAATGGACGGCGATCATCCAAAAATTGGGAAAATAGTGCTTCTGAATCTTTAACTTTAAAGTCGTTGTTGATTCGATATGATACTGACATCTTCAAAGGACCCACTGGGGTTAAAACGTCTCCAAAGCTGAACGTTTCCAGATGTTTACCGTTATCAATAATAGTCTTAGTTAGTCCCATCCGTCCTTTGCTTGATATCGGATAACTTCCGTTTAATACACGACATCCTATTGATATCGGAGATACATTTAACTTGGATCTAAATTTTTTCCTCAAATCAAAGCTTGGTAACAACCGGCAGTGTGTATATAAAGCTCTGAATAATACAATCAATTTTTTGTAAATAACTGGTAGGTCTTGACTGTCACCTTGATCTTTAACAAATTCTACAATCCATCGTTCAATCACAACTTCTGTTGGTGCCATATCTTTGAAAACACTTTCAGTTTTCCCATCTGCTTCCAGCACTAACGTTTGATGTGCGTTTAGATTTCTGGCATCAAGATAGGTTTCGATAACTAGTGGCGGAACGTTTGTTGAGCTATCGAACGCATCTAGATTCCTCCAAAGTTTGAGTTCTTCGCGGAATGTATCTGTTTCTTCAAGTTCGATGTTGAACCATCTGTTAATTTTTGGTGACCCTTTACTGTATATTGGGTTAACTGGGATGCGACTTTGAATTATAACTTGGGCAGCTTTAGAGTAGAAATTCTATAATAAACGCTTGTTAGTTTGTTCTACTTGGTTAATAGATTCATACCTGTATGATTTGATTTAGCTTGACTTGTTTGTCTTTCATATTGTCAATGTAAGCCACATGTGTGGGAGCTGATTGCGTTCTTGTTTAGTGTATTTGTTGCAGATTTTGGTTGTGTTTTTATTTTAGTTTTTTTATTTTCTTGAAGCGCTGTATGATTATATAATTAATTATAGATAGGGCACCCAAGGAATATATATACCTGGGGGCCGGCAGGTGGCCTTCGTTTGTTGTCTACTACACCTTTTTATACGGCTACTGGGAGGATTGTTTGCATGCTTAAGAAGAAGAATGACACACTTTTCTGCACCCGATAGTCACGTGCTCACATACTTAAATTTTTTTTTTTTTTTCGACCTGAATGACATGATCGTATTTGGGGCCTCGTGAACGTATCATAATGATTAAATGCGCATCGTGATATTGCAAATACCTCGAGAAGGCGATGATGCTAATCTCTGGAAAATGACTTTAGCATGGTTATTGGAGTTTCTATGACATAGATAAAATTAAACTAAAAAAACAACGTAAGGAGGCTGGTTAATTCAAAACTCCACGTGATTCAAAGTCGGAACTCCGTAAATCATTCATCTCTTCTTAAATAGATTGTTACTGCCGGTAAGTTTAAATCAATAACGTATAGATTAGAGAGATATAGTTTTAAGTTAATCGGTTCTGCTTATACCCGCTAAAACCAAAATTCAATGCATAAAAGTTGGTGGCTCCGCTGAGCGTGAATTTTCTGTACACTAGCTTTTACCTACCTATGCTTAAATATCATTTTGTTGTATAAAACAATACCCGCGCAGTGTGTCGTGCCACCACGACCGATCCCAATTTTTTGACATTTTTTCTTTCAACACTATCCTCATATACGTTATCAGCGCAATGTCATCGTTTGTCAAAGAGAACCTCAAGCTCTCCAGGAAAGCAATTACAGAAGAAAACTTTGAAGAAGCGCTATTTTATGCTGAAAAGGTATTAGAACATGATAACGAGAATTACAATGCGTTGTTAATGGCTGGTAAAGCCGCTGAATCATTAAAAGATTTGGAAAAGTGCTTTAACTTTTATATAAAAGCAACTCAACTTCAACCGACCAATACATTGGCATGGAAAGGTTTATTAATTCTGCATGAAAATCAAAAGGATTATGTTAAATATCTAGACGCGTTCGTAGGATTGATTAAATGTTACGAAGAAAAAGATGATATTCATGCCGCTGGTGACGCTTGGATCAACGCATTAAAAGCCAGAAAAGATAACGAAGCTGTATGTTAAATTAAAAAAGAGATAGTGAACTAACCATCCAGCAAAAAAAGTTTTTATATTTACAACTACCGGGAAGTCCAATATATGATTTTTTAGAACCAAGAATGCCAAAGCTGGATCAGTCTTTTCGTAGACTAATTGCTATTTTTGAAAAAGAAGAGAAAGAAGCCATCAACAAAACAATTTCTAAACAACGATTTAAGATTGGAAAGAGTTTGGAATCCTCAGAGACTAAATATAAAATTTGCAAAAACTCGCAATTACCAAGTTTATATAATGGATTGATAAATTATACCCCAGATGACGAGGAACGTCGAGTAACTGAAGGTAAGCTATTAAAATATATTTATGGTTTTTTGAGAGTGGCTCCACCGCAAGAAAAGCCACCAATGAAAAAAGATGCAGCTGAAATGTCAAGTGGGTTGGTAGTAGTAAAGAATCCTGAACCTCTAGCATGGAAATTAGAGATTGATTGGCAAGATGCTGCCGATTTTAAAGGATTGGACTATGATACTATAAGTTATTATGCCAAAAACTTTGATGAGCCAAGCGCCCGAATGTTACAAGCATTTTTAAATTCGGAAATTTCGCCATTTCCGCAACAAGAAGCAAAAAATGATGATGAAGAAGGTATAGAAGAATGGACATCAGTGGGGGTTTTGGAAATGATCTCGGATGGGTTTGAAAGTGATCCAGAATTTATCCTTGGGTATAGATTAATCGGTCAATTATACCTGCATAGTCAAGAATACGAATCCGCCGCTGATGTTGCCAAAAAAGGGCTACAAATGATCAAGAAACTAAGTGAAGAAACTATGACTGAATACTATCATTCTACAAATCACCTACTGGTTATTTTGGGTACAGCGTACACTTATTACCAAGCACCAAAAAACTTTGACAAAGCTATTCAGCTGTTTGATATTGTATTAGGGAACGAGCCGAAGAGTGTCAATGCAATTGTTGGCAAAGGTTTAATTTTGGTCGAAAAGGGTAAATTAGCTGAAGCAGAAGGTTTATTACAAACAGTTGTTGATGAGAGTTCAGATAATTTCCATGCCTTATTAGAACTCTCATGGTGTAAGATTCTACAAGGTAAACACGGCCGTGAGGGTTTACAAAAATGTTTGGACATGATTACTGGTAATGATCCGGAATCAATGGATTACCGCGCCAAAATCTTGTGGAGAATTGGTAATAGTTTCTGGAAAGAGGGGTCAAAGAATGACGCGTTCAAAAACTATGTCAAATCATTGGAATATAATCCAAATTATGCACCAAGTTATACATCTTTGGGTTATTTTTATGCGCCAATTGATAAAGTACGGGCAACTAAATGCTATTATAAAGCGTTTGAGTTG
The DNA here is from genome assembly GCA_030564365.1 of Blastobotrys arbuscula. Lineage (NCBI taxonomy): Eukaryota > Fungi > Ascomycota > Dipodascomycetes > Dipodascales > Trichomonascaceae > Blastobotrys > Blastobotrys arbuscula. The sequence continues at coordinate 38,007 of JAJLUN010000133.1, read as the reverse complement.
GATTCAGGGGAAATTGAAGCTGCATTCTATTTAGCAACTGAATTTGCTGATAATGCAGAATGGGGGTTGGTTGAAATTGTAGCCAACCGTGTCATTGAGTCAGAGCGGTTGCGGACTTTTAGTAATAAAGAGGCAGCATGGCCATATCGTGCTTTGGGGATTGTGGGGTTGAATAAGCGTGATTATGCTAAAGCAGTACAGTTTTTTCAAAGCTCATTGCGGCTTGCACCTCGTGATTGTAGTGCTTGGATTGGGTTGGGGGAAGCTTATACAAATAGTGGTAAATATGTCGCTGCTGCAAAGGCATTTGATAGAGCGTTGAAACTTGAACCTGAAAGTTGGATTGCTCAATTTCAATTGGGGATTGTTAAGCGAGAAGTTATGGCCTATGACGATGCGATCAAAGCATTCAAAGGCGTGTTAGAAAAACGTGAGGATGAATTAAGTGTTAAAGTTGCATTGATTGATACATATTTACGGTCTGCAAGACATAATAAGCATAATGAATTTTTTAGTCAATCTGTTGATAAAGCTATTGCTTGTATTAATGAAGCTAGATCGGTAATTGAAACAGGTAGAGAAACTCAAGATATTTGGAAATCGGTTGGTGATGCCTGTGAAATTTTTATCGAAATTGAATCACAAGAGAATCGTGTACCAATGGAACTATTGACATCGTTATTAGAAGCTGGGTGTGATAAACAAGAGCGCGGGTTGGATAAAGCTGAAAACACTAAGGAAGCGCTGGTTAAATATGCTATTACAGCATTTGAATTATCGCTAGCAACTTGCAGAAAAGATGTTAGTTCTAGGGCTATGGGACATTTTAATTTGGGGATTATTCTATTAAAGGCTTCAAGATGGGGTGAATCAGTTTTGGAAGATTCTATCACTCAATTGAAAAAAGCAATCCAATTGGAACATCGAAATTCTGATTTTTGGAATGCATATGGTATTGCTGCTAGTGCTATCAATCCAAGAGTGGCACAGCATTGTTTTATTCGGTCATTAAGTTTTGATATTGCACAGCCAAAAGTGTGGGCTAATTTGGGTGCCTTGTTTCTATTACAAAATGACTTGGAATTAGCAGAAGAATCATTCGAAAGATCACAAGCTGTTGATCCAGAATGTGTACAAGCATGGTTGGGTCAAGGTATTATCGAATCTGTTAAAGCTAATAATGAATCTGCTGACGCGTTGTTTAACCAGTCATTCTTATTATCTAGTGGTAATGGTGGAGTTGCCAAGTTGTTATATGGGTTGTCGGTATTAGAAAGAGCACATAATGGTGATAATTTGGTGAAGGGGTATATGTATGAATTAGAAACTGGAGTGTTAGCGTTGCAAAAATATTTGATGAGGTCACCAAAGGATGATTTTGCATTAACTCTTCAAGGAATGTTATTAGAACGAGAGCATGACTTTGGATATGCCATCGAAAATATTTCCAAGCATTGTCAATATTTGGAAGAAACTTATGAAGCTTCTGAAAGTGAAGAGGATTTAGCCAGGTATTGTCAAGCAAAGTCGCATTTGGCAAGATTATATTTAGGTAATAAGAACTACAACGAAGCTGTGGAACATGCTGAGATGAGTGAATCTTTGATACCATCATTGTCGGCTACATTAACTTCTGGGTTGGGTCATTATTTCTTAAATGAGTTTGAAGACTCTATTGAATCTTTTAAGCGTGCATTGGAAATGTCTGATGAAGATCAAGATGTTGTGGTATTATTAGCGCAAGTTCTATGGGCCCATGGTGGAGCTGACGAAAAAGAAGTGGCTTTAGATCAATTGTATAATAGTGTTGGCACTAAAGGAGCTAGCTTACAGATCACATTATTATTAGGGGCTATTGGGTTGGTCGATGATTCTGATTTGGTCGAAGCAGCCAGAGAAGAATTGGAATCTTTGGGAATCGAAGATATGAAGAAAGATCATGAAAATAATGTTCAAGAGATTTTAAGTTTGATTACCAAATCCAATGTCCCATGGCAACGAGCAGCGGTTTTGTGGCCATCTAATGTAAAAGTTTGGGATAAGTTGGATAAAAGAGTAGCACTAAATTTGGTTACCAAAAACAATGGCAGTGTTAGTGCAACCGAGTTGAGTAATGCGTGGGTTTCCAACGGTACACTTGAAGCTTCGCAAAAAGCGATATTTTTTGCACCTTGGAACGTAAAAGCATGGGCAAGTTTAGCATAAGCTTTAGTACACAATATTTTTATTTATATATATATATATATATATATATATATATAGTAACATTAATAGATTACAAAATGCTAACTCCTGGGTTGAAAGTGCCCCCGTTGTAGTGTGGTTGCTGTTCTCGTCTAGGTTGAAGATTATTGTTGTCAGTATTTGGAATTGGTTGGGCTGCAGTGGTTGAGGCGATGGTCAAACAGGCGATAATAGCGGAAATACTACTGATGAATTTCATGTTTATTCTGATTTTTATTTTTTTATTTCTGAAAGAGTTTTAAAAAAATAGAGTAGATTTATTTGAACTATTGACCTGCTTTTATACACCCCGAGATCTCGATTCCATTTTAGTGGAATGTTTATTATTTTGAGGTATCCCTGGATCCATGCCGATCATATACCTTTAATATATTTTAAATTGCAACAATATTAGCAACACAGACCCAAATCGAGGGGATCTCGCTATACCCATTTATCGGCAAACATATCTCTTAATTAGTCAACGTTAGTAGTTTTGTCCTGTACACAAATCGTAGAATGTAACGATTTTATCATTACTTGCACATGGCGGTAAAACCATATGTTAATCGTCTGAGACATTTTTCGTATGGAGCCTTTATTTTTATAATAGTACGTCTAACCGTCTGTATGTTATAATAGTAAAAAATGTAGAATTAGTGTACGCATCTAATCTAATACTGGATAGACGTATCAAGAACTACTCTGTTGCTAAGCATACAATATTGTTATTAAATTTATATCTTTCGAAAACTTTACAAAGAATACTAATATAATATAGTACATTCTGTATTTAAAGCTTCAAACGGCTAAATAAATAATCAATCACATTAACTATTATTGTATTAATTTTATCAAATGCTGGTCATAAATATCGTAAATTGTCATTATTCTATTCTACATTTATATACAAATCGGGGTTCATTTTCTCCACAATAATCATCGCTAAAATACTGGACGGTAGAGAATGCAGTAAACGGACATGTAACCCTTTAAACATTGCTCGGAAAAACCCTACTTCTTTGATCAAATTTCGCGCAACTTTAGTAACTGAAAGCTGATCATCTGGTCGTAACTTGGCAATTTCATCTGCTACTGCAAGCTGTTGTCGTGTTTTGACAACGTCCAAGAAATTGGACCCGGTGCTAGCCACTGTAGTTGCCGCCGCACTCGCCGCACCATATTGCCATGTTGTCAGCTGTTTTTGTTTTTGTCCATTATTATTGTAATTATTAAAAGATTTCTTAATTTCTTCATATGACATCCACCAGATCACGGTGTGGGGCAAAAATACTGCCAACCCCATCCAATACCCTCGGAAGTATCCTTTCATACCTTCTTTGCGATAAATTCCCTTGACTAATCGTACAAACCCACTATTCTCACTAATTTGAGACCGTCCTTTAATCACCTCCAGAGGAGTCCAACAAGCGCTACTAATTAATTCTGCAGTTGTTCCACTGGCAAAATAATTCCACAGTCCATCTCCAAGATATGGCGATAGTTCTTTTTTGGTCTGTCGATATGTGACCATATAAATTGTGAATGCCGGAGCTGTTAATCCCACAGCAGCAGGCAGCCCACGCCAGTATTGTTTCCACGGTAGTTTGTAACTTAGATTCGTTGATGTTTGCTGTAATGTTCGAATGGTGTCGATTGGGTGGAATACTATCTTTGATCCCACCGCACCTGCCACTGACGCCGCAATAGTATCAATATCCATTTCTTATAAATTTTTTGAAATGAATTGTAAAAGAGAGTTGCTAGTGTGGAGAATTATTAAAAGTTCCACAAAAAATATAATAAATAAAAGAGAGAAAGAGTCAAAAAAATTTCAATTTTTCTTTTTTTTTTTATCGGCAATCGGTTAGCAACTTTGCGTGCAGATAAAAATATTTAACACTTATTAGCAAAGATATGTGTTTGGGTAGTTGTGAGAAGACTACCAAGATAATGTAAGCCCTTTTTGAATGTGATAAACTGATTAGCGTGTTTACTGGGCTTGTTAGAATAGTATTCTAATCGAAACTTTTAAAAAAAAAATTTAAGATTATTATCATCAATGTTTTGAAATGTTACCTAAGAGAAATATATTTTTTTGTTTTGAATTTCAGGCAAATTACTATAGCACGTGCAGTACTGAATTTAAGGTTTTTGCGGCTTAATATTTTTTTAATGCTTAATTAGCGATAGATAAACTTATATTTTGTGGGGTAGACAAGCGAATAAATATTATATTCTTGACAGTAACTTTGTTTTTCTCGTTTCTTTTGGATACCCACAACATATCAAACAGTTAATACCGTGAGATACCTTAATTTTTGAATACCAAATAGCGATGGATTATAAATTTTGTATCGATAATGCCAAACAAGATTTGGAGCAACTAAAAGAAACTTTATTCGAGTTAATCGAATTAAACGCTTTGTTAATGGATCAAGTTGGTAACGCTAGACGCCGCATTAAAAAAATAGATAACTTAAAAAACGGCAGCAATAATAAGATTTTCAATGAAGAGGAATATATCGAAAGAGTTAAACGAAATTATGCAACTGCTATAAAGTTGCAAGATCAACGATTGGTGATTGCGACGGATGCTTATTTTGCTGCTAAACGAGGTTTACAAAATTTCAATCAAAGCGTGGGTGCATCAAATTTTTAATACAAAACAAAAAAAAAAAAACAATTCTCACATGTGGTTTATAAACTTCTTTAGATATGTTTACTTTATTAGAGTTTTTTAAAGATTATTTTTTTTGTCTATTGATTACATTGTAGATATATAGATCAGCTATCGAGAAGATATGTATATGTTTGATGCATCATATCATTAGATTTAAATACAATCATAGCATCATATGTTATTGTGGGAAAAGGTAGCCAAAAACACTTGGATATTTTTTGACACGAAATTCTATATACTACATATATACAATAGGAGGAACAATGAGGATACAAAAGGAATTAAATTATTAAATTAAGAGATTATTCAGGTTTTTTAACAATAAAAAGATGCATTGGAGTAAAAATCTGTTCTTTGGCACCATTCACTAGATGAATGGCAGCTTCTTCAAGAGCTTGAGTGACCTTCTTGGAACCCTTTGGAGCAACACCCACCTTTTCAAGCAAACCAGTACCTTCGGTAGTAATAGTTCGACCCAATTTGGAGGTTCGGAAAACGGTGAATAAATCACCAGCAGATTGGACATGCTTGAATTCACCAGCCAACGGATAGTACCATGGAACTTCATCACCAGCATCGGCCATATCCCGTGAGTATTCGATTTCAAAGCCAACATTTTCCAAGGCTTGAACAGCGACGTCTCGCTTGTACATTTTTGGAATACCATCCCCGATTTCAATGCCATAACAGATTTCTCGGTGTCGTGAGTTGGTTTCATCATATTTATCAGTCAAAACCCACTCGTAAACACCAAAAGTACCACCTGGTTTCAAAACTCGGTAAATTTCACCGTAAACACCTTCCAAAACTGGAGCATGGACAGTAGCTTCAATGGCATAAACAGCATCAAATGAGTTGTCTTCGAAATCCATTTGCATGAAATCGCCCTTAACGAATTGAGTCTTATCTTCCATTTTGTAGTTCTTAGCGTAGTGGTTTGCTCGTGCAATTTGATAATCATTGTTGTTTAAACCAACAACTTGACAGCCAGTGAATCGACTGATTTCTCGAGCTGGACCACCAACACCACAACCAACATCCAAAACTTTCATATTTTCATTCAAACCCATCTTAAGGGCCAAGTAATGCTCATGTCTAGCACTGGCTTGTCGGAATGCTTCACCCTTATAGTATCTACTGAAATGGAAAGATGAGCCCCAACCATATTCATAAAAATCAGTAACCAAGTTATAATAGTGCTTGGTCAAGTTGGAGTAATCATCCAATCGACCTTGTTTATCTTCTTCTGTTTCGGTCTTTGAATCTCGTTCGAAATGCTTAAAGTAACCGTCAAGAGCGGCTTGAGTAGCTTCCTTATTCTTGCCGACAAAAGTTCGGAAACCAGCAGTTTCACCAGCACCGTGCATGGCTTTGGCGAAATCAGCATCTTTGTCAAATTCTTTTGGGGCTAACCTTTGATTTTCCATTGTTGAATTTGGATCAATTGAGATTAATATAGTTGAATATGGAAAAATGAGACTAAGAGAATAAAAAAAATTCAAAAAGAAAAATGGTGTGATAAAATTAATTGGGGTTTGGCAAATATATATATATATACATAAAAAAAGATTCTGCCTCGATCGAAAAAAAAATGTTGGAGGAGGGGGGGGGGGGATTAAAAAAAAAAAAAAAAAAATTCAAAAGGGTGAAAAATTTCTCCAAGCTTGAGCAGAGATTTTCGTTGGGTGCGCACGGCTTTATCTAGCTGCCCCCTTGATTTTCACAGTCAAAAAATTTGAAAAAAAAATTTCAGACGCTCGAAACAACGTGCGATGAATACGACGAGACACGTAAATAAATTTCTCTTGTTACGACCGTACTTTAACGTTTATTAAATGAAAATTTAGACTTTGGGGATTAACTGCCTAAAGCAGATCTAATTGATTTTATTAGATTTTGTGGCTTCTTCTGTGACGCACTAAATAAAGATATTCGATGATAATCGAATATCAAAACTGATAATAATCAGATCGGTGGTTGTGTAGAAAAATTTCACGTGTCATGATGAACGAGCTAAACGACCCTTTTTGAAATTTAATTATAATACAGCTTTTATAATCTGTCTCACAAAAAAAGCTTGAGACCAAAGACCAAGCACAATATTTAAAGAGACACGTCGCGGGAGCTCAAATAGCCCACCGATCCGAGCACTTTAATTTTAAAAAAAGGGGATGAAATTAAGTTTACCTTATGCGTTCTTTCTTTATGCCTCATCATTTGATTCCGGGGGTTGCTCTTCTTCATCGTCTCCGTCGTCTTCGTCGTTTTCATCTTCTTCCTCAGGTTCGTTTGGCGCTTCCAGCTTCAATTCATGATTTTTATTTTCATCATCTTGCACCATTGGTTGATCATGCTCTAGCGCACGATTTGTATCCACGCCATCTTCAACAGCGGTATCCAGTTTTTCATTCTTTCGTAGTTTGTCGATTGCTTTACTTAGCGCCGTGCTAAATTTAACCAGTGCATTCCTTGATACGTTATCGGTTATCTCGTTTTCAAGATCAACACATTCAGCATGAATTTCTCTAACTACATCGATTGAAGAATCCAGCGCAAAATGTAATTTACCAAGACCTAAACACAACGCCTTACGTTCATCTTTGGATTCTGTATCTCGGATTCGTCTCAGCATGTCAATACTTAAATCCAAGTGAACGGTAGAATTCTTGGAAACAACATTTTTCTGTGGATCGGTCCAGTCAATCAATTGCTGTAACATTACCGTTGGTGACACCATGTCCCTATCAGTTTCATATTTAGGAGTTAATCGTTTTAGTGCATCAATGACAACCCTCCCGACTCGTTGTTGATTTTCCAGTGATGAATAACAATACACTGGCATACAGAAACTCAAAATCTGTTTCAGCGCTTCATTTTCGGCACTTGAACTATCAAAAAAGATTAAAATCATTGCCTTAATCAAATCGTCATCGATGAAAATACCTGCCATCACTAGCTTACACAGCGCTTCGGCCGCCAATGCCTGTAATTCCATATTCTCTGCATTTCTGGCGGCTTTGTAATATAACTTATATATCGACATTGAATCAATTTCATCCAAAACTGCTGATTTATGCACCATTAAAATATCAGTGATAATTCGGATGGCATCCATCTTCAGTTCGTCGTATTCCTTTCTAGTATAACAAGCCACAAATATCTCCATATTGTTTAGCGCCACCTCTTTACTCAATAAACATGCTAAGCCCAGACATAGCACAGCACGTTCGCGAACTGGGGCTTCTTGAGATCGCACTGATGGTACGATCAGCACATTTAATAATGACGTCAAGTGCATATTATTATCCAACGGTTTTTGACAGATCTCCAAAACGTTTTGGACAACGGTCAAACAAGTTAATAAAGCTGCCATCTCTTGCTCAGCATCATTTTTGCCCTCGATTTCATCTCGAATATCAGAAATTACTTCGGTAATTACTAATGCCAAATCAGTTTCACTAACTGATAATTTGCCCAAAACATGAACAAAACCTTTGATAATCTCGGGTGATAATGACCGCTTTATTAAAGCATCTCTTGATAAGGATAACATGTTTCTTCTACCAACCTCATCACCAAAATCAAACGTCTCTGCAATAATGAGTAATTGTTCAACAATAAACATTGAATCTGGGTCACTACTTTTAATATAGTAATCAATTAATTCAGCTAGTTTGGACAATTCTGGCATGCGATCAATATCAATTTTATTAGTAACACAAAAGGCGTTAAAAGTTCTTGCCAAAAATACGCTTTCTGCTGTCAAAGTTTGCCAAAAATCGCTGCTAAATTCGATTTTATCCAAAGTATCTTTACGGTTTTCGAAAAACACTTGCATGGCAGTTTCGGCAATTTCACTATTTATCACATCTAGTCGTTCCAAAACTTCTAAGAGGTCATTATTTGCCGCTTCAATCCATTGGTTTACAAACATTCTGGTAGAGGCAGCTTTAACTGAAGCATCCCGATCTCTCAACCCCCATTGTAACAATTTCTCTCTCATCTTGATTTTAAGTTTTCTGAAATCGCCAATTTGTTGCATAGTCCTTATATAAACTGCTTTTCTATTCGTTGGATTGGTATCCCACGCCCGTTCTAGTAAAAACGGCAAATTCTCCGCATTTTGATCCAAGTTGAACAAAACTGCTCTTCGAACGTCCGCAGCTGGATCATTTTGGATTATTGATATCAACATTTGGCTGATAGTTTTCACATCGTCGTCTTCCTCATCTACACCTTGTAGCCTTGACAATGCCAGAGCGGTTTGCAATCTAACAGTTGATTCTTTGTCATATAATCTTTTGACTAAGTTGTATTTCAGTGAATCAAACATTTCATCGCTCATTTCACCTAAATGGTTGATAACTACTGCGATGAGCTGACAACATCTATACCTTACCGTACGATCTTTGGCCTCCACGCCTCGTAATAAATGTTTGATATAATGCTCCACAAACTTCTCGTCATTATCCAAGGAACTAACAAACGCCTCAATAAATTTAACAATTCGATCACCACATGACTCTGATTTTTTGACAGTTAATACACGGTTGGTCATACGCGTGAACGTCTCACAAAACGCTTGTTGCAAGTCGGCGCTCACCGCTTTATTGTAAATATTTTTTAAAGAAACCACGAGTTTCCGATGTGTAGCAATGTTTTTTTGAGCATTTTGAAAACTTTGCGCTATTAGTTTGTTTAGTTGTTGTATATCTTCTGTTGTTGCCATTGCTGATTAGGGGTATCTCAAAATTGTCGCGTTGTTGTGTATTTTATAAACAAATCCCCAACACGAAAACTTTAAAAAGAAAAAAATTTGATCCCAGTGTTTTGCACGTGACAGTTTAAATCACGTGCTCCCTTTTTTTTTTTTTTTTTTTTTCAAAGGTTTCAAAAAAATTTTCGATAATTTTTATTTTTTTTTCAAGCATAAAATTTATCTACAATAAACATACACACAACCATATATTTATAATGGATATTCATCGCTGTAGATTCGTTGATTACTCACCGCATTCAATTACTTCACTAAAATTCAGTAGTAATTCTACTAAACAGGCACCACCTGCTAATTTACGACTTGCAGTTGGTAGATCAAATGGTGATATTGAAATCTGGAATCCAAGATACAGTTGGTTACATGAAAAGACATTAAAAGGTGGTAAAGGGCGAGCTATTGAAGGATTAGCCTGGTCAACATATAATGATGATTATAGACTCTTTAGTATTGGTGGATCATCATTTATCACTGAGTGGGATTTAAAAACCGGTATGCCATTATTAAATTATGATTGCCATGCGGCTACAATCTGGTCTCTATCGGTTTCGCCTGATGGGTCCAAATTGGCAGCCGGGTGTGATAATGGTACAGTAGTTATTGTCGATATTACTGGAGGCAGGGGTGTTATTGAATATGAAAGAAGATTACAAAGGCAGACAGACCGGGTCTTGAGTGTAGCATGGTATGGTAAACAGCATATTGTTGGTGGATGCGCTGATGCCAGGGTTAGAGTATGGAGTTTAAAACCAGAAGATAATGGTAGAGTGATTGCTACTATGAAAGTAGATAAATCAAAATCAGAAAATACATTGGTATGGTCGGTAATGGTTTTAAACAACAAACAAGTGGTTAGTGGTGATTCAACTGGTAGTGTCAAATTTTGGGACTTGACTAATTTTTCATTATTACAGACGTTTAAAGTTCATGAAGCAGATGTTTTGTGTTTAGCAGCAGACCAACACGATGAAACTATCTTCTCAGCAGGTGTGGATAGAAAAATTGTAAATTATAAAATTATAGATCAAAAATTGAAACGATGGGCAAATGTTTCTAATAGACTATTACATGGATCAGATGTTCGAGCTATGGCTGCTTATCAAGCTAAAGGAGCATCATTTTTGGTTAGTGGTGGTGTTGAAACAACTATTGTGGTTAATTCCATTAAAGAATTTATGGATGGCATGTTTAGAAAGATCCCAATCACTAGACATCGGCCATGTGTTAGTGTGGCATCTAAACCAAGATTTGTAACCATGTGGGAAGATCAAACTGTCAAGATTTGGAGAATTGATAATTATGTTGATGAAGAAAAGGGTAGAAAATTGGTTTTAAAAATGGTACTAAACAATGAAGAGAATATTACAGATGTAGCATTAAATGAAGACGGGTCAATGATTGCAATTGCCACTTTGGCAGAAATTAAGCTATTTAAATTACAAGGTAATGATGCTTTGGAAGTTGAAAAAGTTGAATCTCAATTAAGCCAAAGGGGTGCCAAAATTTTGTTGTTTATTCAAAATAAGTTAGCAATTGTTACTCCAGAGTCTGAGATCTTAATTTATGATACTGATGAAGACAAGTTGAATGAGTTGTATGATAAAGGTGATGAAATTACGCATTTGGCAGCTTCGAAGGATCATTCTTTATTATCAGCAGCAAGCTCTAATGGTCAAGTTGATATTTTCAATTTGGTTCAAAATACCCACACTTCCTTGTCGAAGGTTAATGCACCACCAACTGCATTGAAATTTACACCAATGAATACTTTAGTTGTTGTCACTGCTGAAATCCGAGTTTTGGAATTCAATCCATCAACTTCACATTTATCTACATGGTCTAAAAGAAACAGTGATTTGCTACCAAGAGAGTTGGTTTCATTAGTTGATAAATGTTGTGGTGTGTTCATAGACGATGCGGCTCCGGAACGGCTATGGTTGTGGGGCGCTAATTGGCTTGCATTTATTGATATGACTATGAATATTAGCGTTGAACGACCAGTTAAAAGAAAATTGGATAAACTGGGAGTTGCCACAGAGCCAGAAGAAGTCATCAGAGATGAATTGAATGAAACTGCTTCAACTACTAGTAATTCATCAAGTGATAAACCATTCTGGATCACATATAAATATAGACCAATTCTGTTTGCTGATACGTTGGGGCCTAATGAAATGGCTGTTGTTGAACGGCCATTATCTAGTATCACTTTACCACCAGCATTTTGGTCTACACATAAAATTAGCATGTAATCTTAATAATAGACTAATTCTGAAAGAAAAAAAAAGACGTGACAAAAAAAAAAAAAAAAAAAAAAAAAAAAAAAAAAAAAAAAAAAAAAAAACGTGTATTAATAATCTCTAAAAATTTTTACTAAAGAATCAACACGAGCTAGCTGTACAATCAGCTTTTCTTCTCGTGATCGTAATTGATTCAACTCTCTTCTTTCTTGTTCACTCAAATACAGGTCTTCATTCGCCTTAACATCTTCTCGCTCTAATTTTGATAACAAAATGGAGTTTTCTTTTCGTTCAGAAAATAATCTAGAATATAAGTGATGCATAGTTATATAAAGATCTTGCAAAATGTGTGAATAAGCTTTTTGTGGATTATGATACCATAAATAAAACGATCTACCAGGAGCACGATCATTACTTCGTGGCACTTCTTGTAAATCTAATGCACTAATTTTATGCAAATCGCTGACTTGTTGGCGGATTTCTGCTTGTTTAAGTAATGCAATACCAGACAATTGTCTTTCATCTATCCGTCCTTTATCTGTTACAATTCTCAAAACACGAGCCGCGATCGGGCCATATTTGTTTTTGATTAATGATTGATATGATGCTCGTTTAATGTCTTCAACAAGCTCCGGAAATGGCACTGTATATTCTTGAGGAGTAACTTTTTTTAAAAAGTTCATACTAGAATTAACCAATAGATCCAAATGCTGTTGGATGGCTTGTAATGAATGACTTTTTTTCTTACCGTTAGTTGTATTCATATCGAAATTATCTTCATCATCAAATTCATTCTCATCATCATCATCATCATCGTCCTCATCGTTCTCACCAGTTTCTTCAAACCCATTACTAGTTCTTTGCCGTTTATTTGACCCATTTGATCCAACATTCCTCTTACGCGATGAGTTAATTGCTTCTTCAACTGCTAATGATAACGGTAACCCATTAGAAATTTCTCGTGTACTAAAGGTAAATTCTTTGCCTGAATAATCTTTTAATCTACATCTTGCCAGTTTTGGCGAAAGCACTTCCAAAACTCGTTTATAAACCCCCGCGGTTACTGGCCCAATTCTTTCCTCTGCTTGTTTAACAAATTCATCATTTCTCGCCATCACTAAATATTTTTCATAATTAACCCCCAAGATGGCATCCGGATCAACTTTATGTTTTTCTTCCTGAAAAATGTCTCTTTTTCGTTTTTTGATTGAATTTGATTCTTGTTTAACCAAGCCAACGTTCGGCTCATCTTTCTTTTTTAACAACTCTTCTAATTCTTGATCTGCCAATATATTTGCTGCTGCAACTCTTGCGCTATCTGATTTATATTTCGCATCATTTTTGATTGTTTGACCTTGCTTTTTTAAAATAGTAGCTCGAATGTCTTCCACAGGATGGAATTCAAAATCTTGAACAGGAGCCAACAACTTTTGTTTCATTAATTTTGTAACCAGTTCTTCGACCTTGTTTTTATCTTCATAACTTTCCATATAATCACCCGCTCTCATATTACCAAACACCAAAACGTTCTTGACAACTTCGGCCTCCAAATCTTCACCTGTTTCATTTACTTTGGCAATAATTGACCCATTCCATATCACACCATAAATCTGTTGCCAATTTGCGTAATAATAAACACTTTTCCCATTCTGATCGCTCCAGTAGAGTAGGAATCGGTTTTGTAATAATGCTACAATAGTTCGATATACAGTTGAAATTGGTAGTTCAGTTCGTTGTGCAATTTGTTTGGCAGTTTGTCTACCATGATCAAACAACACACGAACAATTTGAGCAGCTAGATCACCATAAACATCACTTAAAATAACACGACATAGTCCAGCCAATGCAAACGTTGGTGCTGCTGCTACCATGCTGTTTGAAATTCTAATTTGTTGAACTTTGAGGTGAGATGGAAAAAAAAAAAAAAAAAAATTGGTGAGCCGCGCACAAAAAAAAAAAAATTTTGTTTCTTTTAATTAATTTTTTTTTTTTTTTTTTTATATTTTATATTTTTGATGATGTTGGAATTTTAAAACACAAAAAAAAAAGTTTGGCGCTGGCGCAGCTGTTAACCTCCGATGCCGATGCTCCGAAAAGGAAAATATTTTTCCATCGTTAAAAAATCTTCTCCACTAAAATAAAAAGCCTGTTATAAGGCATAAGCATAACTTTATTACTACCTCTATGAAACAAACCAATCAAATCACCTCAATTTGTTAAAGACCCAATAGAAGAAAAATAAAAAATCTTTACGCAGGACCTTCACGCATACACAGCGTAAAAAAAAAAAAAAAAAATTTCCCAATTACCTTTTGAAATTTTCAAGAAAGAACCCACCAACAAAAAAAAAAAACACTCTTTCTTAAACTTTTTTTTTCTCTCTTTAATATCTTGAATATTTCTTTATAAAACCAAACACAATGCTTCGAGGCTCAATTCGTCAATTCAGCACAAAAGCCAGCGACGTTAGTGGTGTTAAAGTTTTCGCTCGAGATGCTGAATCACCAGTTTCCCGTGTCGCTGTTGTTGTAAAAGCCGGTTCTCGACATGAGGCACCAGGTACTGCTCATTTATTAAAGAACTTTGCTTTCACCACCAGTACCAGCACAAAGAGTGGTTTACGACGATGGAGAGAAAGTGAATTAGTCGGTGGTCAATATAACGCCCAATTAAACCGAGAATCTATTCGATTAGAAGCTCAGTTTTTACGATCAGCTTTGCCATTCTTTGTTGAATCAGTGTCTGATGTTTTGTCAAATCAACAATATAAACAACACGAATTTTCCGAACAAGTTCTACCACAATCTGTTGCTGAGGCTCAAAAGGCTGCCAACAATACTGAGTTCTTAGCATTAGAAAAGGCCCATGAAATTGCTTTCCGAAATGGTTTGGGTAATCCATTGCATGTTCAAGAATACTATCCATTGTCCTTGGACAAGGTTTCTGGATTTGGTCAAAAAGCTTTCGGCAAGGGTAACATTGAAATTTATGCTACTGGTGTCGATACTCAAGATTTGGGTGACTTGGTTGAAAAACATTTACGAAAATTGCACCCAGGTTCTGCAATTACTACTGAGGCTACCAAATTATATGGTGGTGAATCGAGAGTTGCTTCTGCCGATGGTAACACTGTAGTTTTAGCCTTCCCAACTAAACCATCATCTACTAACAAATTATTAGCCAACATTTTGGGCGGTGAAAGTCCAATCAAATGGTGTGTTGGTCAATCACCATTGGCTGTTGCTGGTGTCAAGACCGGTACCGATATTAAAGCTGCCGTCAAATCTTATTCCGATGCTGATTTATTATATGTTACCGTTTCTGGTGTCTCTGCATCTCAAGTTCGAAAGGGTGCTTTGGAAGCTGCCAACGTATTGAAGGCTTTGGCTGCTACTAGTGAAGAATCAATTAAGCGAGCTGCTGCTCAAGTCAAGTTTGCACAAGCTGACAAGGCTGACTCTGACTTCGTCTATGCATTGAGCAACCCATCTGAAAATTTCAACACTGCCGTTGTTAAGAGTGCCGCTGAGCAAATTGCTAAGGGTCCATTTGTTTATTCTGCCGTTGGTAACGTTCATGAATTACCACACTTGGACGAATTATTGTAATAACGATTCTAAACTAAATTAACACCACAAAAAAAAAAAAGAGAAAAAAAAAACTTTAATAAATCATAATCAATGTTTTTGACTTAATAAATTATACCTTTTGACTAGAGATATGCTTTTTTTTTTATTTTAATTTTTTTTTTTCTTTTTTTTTGTAGCAAAGTTGTAGCTAGGGACGAATTAAAAAAAAAAAATGTGGTAAAAGCCGCAAAGTGTGCGGCAACTAAGCATGCGCTAACAGCGTTTAATAGAGGCTTTGCCGTTATAAATGATCAGGCTATAAACGTTTATTTTTAAAAGAAAATTCATCAGCAATTAGCAAAAAGGTTCATTCCCCATTTTTTAATATAATAATCGTCATTACTCTCTGAGGTTAAATCCCGTCTACTAAAAATGTATCAAATGGTGCAGGAGTTCGAACAGTAGTAGCATCAGTAATGGTGGTAGTAGTTACTGGATCAAAAGTTATAATAGGTGAGGCGTAGCTAGGCGAAGTGTTGTTGGTACCGTTGAAACGTTGAGAGAACTCGGCTGTGGCATACATGGCCGTTGCGTTGCCATGATGATAATGAAAGTTGTGAACTTCATGGTTAATATTTATCTAGTAATTTGTGGTTTCATGTAATCATCATGAGATAAGCGACGGCAATACAGATGAAAAAGCATACATTGAACCAATGATATTCAGAAAACCAAATGGTTTCGAAAATCGGGCTATCGGACCCACGTTGTAACCACATCAGATATCAGATGTGATATCGTTAAGGGCCGTTTTAGGAAATTGATCGACGGCATTAGCCCAAAAATATGGAAATCATTTTCAATACGTATATAACTCAACTAACTGAGTCGCCTCAATTGTCTTCTGCGGTCGACTGTTATCATTGGCATATTGTTTCACACAATTTTCAACAAATTTGCCGATGGTTTTATTAAATCTTCAAGCACAATACGGAGTTGTTTGAAATGTCGTTTTAAAGCGGTACAGTTAGCATACTGCGTACCAAAACCAGGCCCAATACCCTTCTCGCCATTCCATCAGACTCCTAAAAATACCTCTTAAATTAAACCCACCTCCTTGCACCGATCGTAGCATTATATCCATATATTGTTCATAATAGTCAACTCGATGGCTGTCAGTCAAAAACATTTCAGTCGGCATCAAAGATTCATCTTGCATTGAGGAACCCATTCAGTCACTATAATCCCTGATGGATCGCATCGCTTTTGTTTTTCAGCATTCGACAAGTTTCAGCGTATAAATATGTTGATACTCGAAACAAATTTATAAGCACATTTCTACGAATTTTTAGACCGATAAGAGCCTAATATGTACAGTCTGTTTATTTCTTATATAATCTAATTATTTTTCATAAATTAGACTCATGACAGGGAAGAACCAATGATAATCTTTGTTCAGCTCCATTTTACCAGAGCTCCGTTTTTCCAACTGCATCGCTTGAACTGTAATAGCCAATGCACTTTTCTTTAGCAAAATAGTCTCCTCCTGATCAGCTTTCAATTGGTCTAATGTCCGTTTACATGCATTACCACAAGTTTTAGCCATCATGGCTGCGTCTTTACCATTTTTAAATCTTGAAACTAATGAAGTATAATTCTCAAAAGATGGCATTTCAGGTACCCCAACTGAAGAGAATGGCTTCATTCTTAATTTATACATCAACTCTGGTGAAGTGACCGGGGTCTTTGGATTATCTAATAATTTAAATTTATCGAATGCAATTGATAAATGCATTGCCGCTTGCACCAGTTGTTGTAGTAGTGAAGTTTCTAATTGTAACGCTTCTAAATATGCAATTGCTTGTCTAGTAGCAACAATTTTTGGCCGTTGGTTTAAATATATAATAGTGCGGTTCAAATGTGTATTCAATGCATTTAATAAATAATCACAATAATAATACATTCTTGGGTATTCCCATAGTTTATAACAATCCAGCTCAAACCCCATCAAAGTAACCCAAATCATTAAATTCAACTTTCGTAAATAAACCCATGATGAAATTGGCATTGCTTCTTCGGTGGTACCATTACTAAACCGGATTTGTTCTTTTATTCCGGCGTTATCGATTAATTGGCATTCTAATCGTTCTGCAGCGACTTGCAAACTATCAAATGCCACAATACAATGAGATAATGATTGCCGCTGTCTTGATCGGTTCCTGCACATTGATAAGACGACATCCTCCCAACATAGCCCTGCTTGTTCCAAAAACAAATTGACATTTTCTTGAATCAGCGGATTGCTTGACGCCATCACTTTATCATATGCACAACAGGTCAATTCTTTCATATCATTTTCAGCCCAATATTTGAATGGATGCCCGTTAATTTTACTATTGGACATTTTAGTTTGTAATAATGCTTTAACAACTGGTTTGGGTCGTGGTCTTGCCGCACTAAAATTTAAAAAGAACGCTAATAAATCTGTCGCCCTGCCTGTAGAATTGATTGGTAAAACCTTTTCAATACCTTCCACGATTTCCAAAATAAATTTGTATGGCTCATTGTTTGAAACTAATGGTCGCATTGGGCTTGTATTAACAGCTCTTCCCTGAATACCAGTTGAAAACATTCCAACCATATCTTTATCATCCACGGTAATTTTACTCAAAGTTTTCTTCATTGATTCCAATTGATTCGAGGACTTTGGTAATTTATCACCTAATAAATGTAAAAAAGTTATTCTTAATTCTAATCTAAATTTAGCTTGTGGGGTATCCTGTTGTTTTATCCAAGCCAATGCCTTTTTTACCACTTGAACAATTCGATCTTTTTGCACCATGTTTAGCATATCATAGTCATTTGTATTAATATTAATATCTTCTTCGGGAACTAAAACCATTGGTGAGTTTGAAAATAGTTCGATCGCTAGCCCAACACTTTTGATCATTGCTATTAAAAAAACTTTGGCAACGTCTTTCCAAGACAAAACCTCACTTGCAGCATTCAAAAAATTCTCGACTCCAATGCTATGCTTTGAGCCATCAAAATTTGGAGTTCTATTCTGTACTTGAATTTGTTCCAAAACCTCCTCCATAAACAAGCAGCTTAAAATATTTTGCATCGGTGAGAACCCACTATGCCATGACATTTCCCTTCTACTTAGTGAATCTATGAATTGGACCAAATCAGTAGCATTTTCAATCCTTGGTGCGTCATTCAATTCTTGTTGTAACGATTTATACGCCATACCAGTATCCATCTTTTCACTACCAATTTCTAATGCATGAACCACCTGGGACAATTGGAAATCTTCGGTAGATACTAATTGGCCGACTCTAATCTTTGATGCTTTATTTTTTATCTCAGAAGTAACATTTTTATATTTATCATGTCGAAAAAGCGTTAGATCCATTTTTGCTTTATGTTTTTAAAAATGTCATGCTGAAAAAAAAAAAAAAAAAAATTTGGATCTGTCAAAGCTAAACTTTGGGAGTTGGTTACGTCGAGACCGTACGTCAGAAAAAAAAAAAAAAAAAATTTAGTCGGGAATGTAAGTCGGCGTGAGTTGAAGTTCCTTATTATTGTCTTTACTATTGTATTGTTCTCACTATTTTACAGTAGAGCCGCAGGCTCTCTAACAAATCTATTATATATTATATTATAAAACTACACTCTAAATTTTACAACTTTGCGGCATCGCTAATTGGTTGAGCACCTTCTTTGTACATTTCATCAACTTCAGGCTTAAAAACCTTGCCAGCAACATTCCGTTTAATCTTCAAGGTTGGGGTGATAGTATCGTTATCCATGGTCAATGGTTCCAAAGCCAACATAACATTTTTAACTCTTTCAAAGCCTTGCAAAACTTTTGGTTCCACAACTGCATTCATACTTTTCAAGAACTCGTTTCGAACCTTCTTGTCACCAAAAGTCTTCTTCATCTCAGCCAAATCAGTGGCAGCAATACGCTTACCAACAATTCTGGATACCCATGGGGCATATGCTTCTGGGTTAACACCAGCAACGGCAACCAAGAAAGTTTCGGTACTATAACCTTGAACAAAAATTTGTGCCAACAATGAAGATCGTGCCTGGTAGGCGTTTTCAATCTTTTCAGCACCAATGTATTCACCTTGGGCCAATTTGAAGAAATTCTTAACTCGATCAATAATATAAATTCTACCCATTGAATCAAACCTACCAACATCACCAGTGTGGAACCAACCATCTTCATCAAATGCTTCCAAAGTCTTTTCATGGTTTCTATAATAGCCTCGGAAAATTTGTGGACCTCTCAACATAACTTCTCCTCTTGGATCTGGTTTATCATCACTAGTATAACCAAAATCGTTAACATCTCGTAATCTAACTTCACAAGTTGGTGAAACTGGACCACATGAACCACAATCTGGATCATTTGGTTGAGAAAGAGAAATACCTGATAAGGATTCAGTCAACCCATACCCTTGACCTAATTCAATAGATAATGCAACTTTCAAGAATTGTTGATTTTCTGGGGATAATGGAGCAGAGCCAGTTGAAATAAAACGAACATTATCAAAACCAATAGCTTTTCTAATTTTTCGGCACCAAACTCGATCCCAGAAAGCGTGATGTGAGCTACCAGTATTCTTCAAATTTTCTAGCTTAGCAGCATAAGCCTTTCGTGAAACATAGCCACCAAATCCTTCAGCTTCAATAGTAACAGCCTTCAAACTACTAGTGATTCTGTTCAAAACTCGAGGAACCATAGTAATGCCATCTGGTTTCAAAACTGCAATATCATCCAAAATTTCAGTCAATGGACCATGCGGGTAACCAGTTCGAGTACCAATACTGATGGCACTACAGTATGTGATTCGTTCGTAGATATGTGCCAATGGTAAAAAAGAGAAGAATGTATCTTGATAACCATTGGTTTGATATTCAATATTACTTCTGCACATGGTAATACCAGCAACGACATTAGCATGTGACAAAATAGCCCCTTTTGGATTACCAGTAGTACCTGAAGTAAAGTTGATGGCATAAATGTCATCTGGTTTCGGTGGTTTATGAGCAACTGGGTTGGTGGCACCAATGTCCTCAACTTCTTGCATAGAATATAACCCCAAGCCCAGTTCCGCGGCCCAAACTTCTAATAGATCTTTCTTGGATTGGCCTGGTTCTTCGTGGTCCTTATTTGAAGTTAAAGGATCCATACTAATAACAACCTTCAAATTTGGCAATTTTGGTTTTAATTTTAAAATGTTTGGAATATTGGCTAATGAAACAACGACCACTGGAGACTCGCAAAAATTCAAAATGTATTCAGAAGTATCTGCGCCCAAAGTGTCATACAAACAAACAGATGGCAAAGATTGACTTACACAAGCCAAATCAGCAACAACCCAATTAATACAATTTGGGCCATATACAGAAACAATATACTTTCGGTCTTCACCAGTCAAACCAGCATGTTTGTTAACAACATTGACCAAACCAGAACCAAAATCATTTCTTCGTCGCGCAATTTCATTATAAGTTTGCCAGTGATATTCTTTACTCCATCCATTAATTTTTTCATCCCAAACTCGTTGACCAACACAATCTTTATCAGCAAATTGTTCGGCAGAGTCGTTAAATGATTCGTAAGCAGTATTTACATTTGGATGCCAGGTACTAATTAATTTATTATGAGAATGAACATTTCGCCAAACTTCAGAGTAACCAGCTTTTCTAGAGCCTGGAATTGGTTTAGCTTGGACTTGATCAAAAGGTTGATGACAATTTAGATCGTCGATATCGAATTTGTCAGTGTTTTTGGTAGTTCCGTCCAAAACAACAGATTCAAATGTCCCTAATCGACGCTTAACTTCTGGATCGAATTCAAATGGGGTTTCTGATGTACGGGTTGTCATTTTTGTTTGAGTATTAAAGTGACAATATAAAATAAAATAAAAAAAATTAAAAGAAATAAAAAAGAAATAAAAAAGGAAGTAGAAGCAAAAATCTGTTTTAAAAGGAAGAGGATTTAATTCGGTATTTAAAGTGTGGAGAACTGTTTGTGCGACTATTTTTTATTTTATAACCGAAAAGCGGGGCAGTACAGCCAGAAAGGATCTGGCCCACACAGGTAAAAAGTTAAATATTTAAGTGCAGTAAATCGAGATTTCAAAAAATTTTAAATTCTAAAAATTTTCCGGTAGATAGATTTTCTAAGGCTAGGGGCCGAGGTTTGGCTCTAAAAAACTCTATATGCATGAGTTTAAGTTTAAGCCCTTATAATTTGTGTGTGGTAAAATTTTAAGCTTGAGTTTTTTATTCATGTCTTCCAACTTGCCTCCGTCCCCCCGATGCCTACGTATTATTATTATAGCTATAGTGTAAGGAAGAAAAAATCTTCGAAAACTATGATAATTTCCCCGACTAAAACAAAGCTAAAAATTTCCAAGCGGCGTTATGAAATTTTATTTAGGGGCTGCTGCTGTAGTTACGCTTAAAATTTAATTATATATAATTTATGCCGCGCGCGGAGGCAGCTATATATAGGCCGCGGCCACGTTGGGAGCGTTGGGAGCGTTTAATAATTAATTTGTTACTTAAAATTTTTTAGCTAAAAGCCATAAATTCGGGAGATAAAAGCATATCTTACTGAAACAGCTTGCAGTCTCACTTTTAAGACACAATGATGACTACATGTGTACTGGTACAAAACAAACCTAGTCTTCAACTAGGCTCTTAACCATTCTAAAGATTTAGCGGTATAAGAGCTTAATGATTCTGAATCTAAACTTTATTCTTGTATCAGTGACGGTATGGGGTATTGATTTGTATGATAAGTGAAGTTGGCTAAAAGTCAGGAAAGCAAAACAAAAAAAAAAAAAAAAAAAAAAAAAAAAAAAAAAAAAAAAAAAAAAAAAAAAAAAATTTAAGTCATTCTGAAAGAAGATATCTAAAATACTCGATGCACTGGCCACGTACAACAGAGTACTCACGTGGCAATTATCTAAAAAAACGAAATTAGTTTATAAACTGCCACCGCTACCGGTTCCGATACTAAAAGCAAGCTCCTTAAAGAATGCGGCTCAGTATATAAATAATAATATAATAACAATCTTCATTATTTTTAAAAACATATAAAAATTCATATTAATTCCCCAACAATCTACATGCCTTGTTGTGGGCTAGTATCCATATACTTTTGATAAAAAAACTTCTCGGTTGATAAATAGATACGAGCAATGGAGAGTAATTTTCTTTCTCTACCACGATGCTTCTAGCTTTAAACGTTATATACCCTGGCAAGTTAAGATTAAGTATATACATATTACAAGCTTCACGACTATATTAATATAAAATCAGATGTACAAATTTGCTGCACCGTGCGCGCATGCGCGGGATCGGATTTATAATAAGCCACAATCAGGGTTTAATTAAACTTTTCAATCAGCTAAACAAACCTGATCAGCGCAAAAACATAATAAGCCGCAGCACTGAGTCTCTTTTAACACACATCTATTTATTTATTTTGTGATTTCTAGTTATTAATATAGCGATCTAATTTAACATTTTGGCAACTAATTAAACTATTATTGGTTGTTTAATGGAACTAAATAAAATATGAGAATAATCCTTGTATGCTTTTTCCTCTTTTTCATACACACGATAAAAATTACACATTAAAGCAATGAAATTGACAAGTTTAGCAGTTTGTTTAGGCACTACTGTCCTAACAGTCTCCGCCCTTAATAACTATGGTAAAAGAGATACACCTTGGATGGCCGAAAAGGCTGCAGGACATCACAGACATGGTGGTACTGGTGATAACAGTGGGTATGGCCATTATAGCGATGATGGTGGTGGTGGTGGTGGTGGTGATGGTAGTTTTGGAAGGAGCATACAGCGTCGTGGTGACAATGCAGCACGAGTTGCTGGAAATATCCGGGGGATCCAGTCATCAATTGACGGATTATCAGATGCTTATCGAAATTCTGTTGATGGGAAACCTGCAAATTCCCAAAGTACTATTACTTTTATGACTGGTGTTGAAGATAAAGTCATGCACGGCATTGAATACACCCAGAATGCTTTGAAGCAATTGGGCAATCTGCCAAAAGAAGCTTCAGAAATTATTGTTAGCCCATTGTTTAACTCTGTCGTCAAGACTGGGGAATTAATTACAGCTACATGGAGTGGTAAGACTGTTGATGCGTCAATGGAAACGCCGTTAATGAGATATCGGGTTGTATTAACTAAACTTGGTCAGTTTGCAATTAGTATTGATAATCCAGAATATGGTAACACGCTGTCAAGCTTAAGTGCCAAAATTGATAGGATGGTCAAGGCCATTGCACATGGTAAATTGGCTAGGCGAGATGAAACTGGGGGCGCCGAGTCATTAGCCGCTGGTTTGGCCAAAATTAACAACAATATTGATAAATACTCCAAACAGTTTTTTTCATTAGATGATACTAACATGTTTTGTTTTGATGTTGCTGGGATGGATTGCGAAATTGAATCTTTGATTGGCTGGATCACTCAAGCATTCCCGTTGTTTTCTACCAAACAAGCTATTGGTAAAGCCAACGTCGCTTTGGTCCAGAGCACTGTTAATAAAGTTATTGATGGAGTTAGTGCTGTTAACAAACAATTGGAACAACAGCCACGAGACGCTCGAACTTTACCACATGTGAACATGTTGGTAACAACAGCTTCCAATTTAGCAGGCACTACTAAAAAATTAGGCATGAACCAAGCTACCTCTAAATTGAAGGAACAAGCCAATTATCTGTCCCATTGGGCTAACTCACCAACTGCTCCACAAATTCAAATGAAGGCGGCCCCGTCAATTGGTGGCCAACAAAAGCAAGCGCAGCAACAACAGCAGCAGCAGCAAGGAGGTCAACACCGTAGGCGTGCCTGGGGCCCCCAAAGTTTAAATGATGCCAAGCAAGGCATTGATCAATTGAAGAGCAAATTTGAAAAACATCAACAAGAATTGTCAAGTATCAACGAAAATGAATTGAGTAAAATATCAGAGACTATGGATGGAGAATTTCATCAGTTTATTGAATTAACTCATGGATTATCTAAAACTGAACATGGAAATTTGTCACCATTAATAATCAAAACTCTTTTAAACCCCGCGTTACAAGTGATTTCTGACAGTTTTGATTCTTTGAGTAATAAATTGATTGGATCACGGGACCATTCATTGATAACATCAACCGGGTCAAAGGTTTTGGGAGATATGAGGGAATTGATGAGCACAGCACGGTCTATTCAAATGGATCAATTAGCACAACATATCGGCACTCAAATGACTAAATTGGTATCATGGACTGGCCAAGAAAAAAACAAACGAGAATTGAAAAAAGCGGTGGATAATGAACAAGAGTTGGATAAGTTGATGACCAATTTAAAAAAACATGGGAACCGATTAAATAGAGATTATCAAGATGATATGGTAATGTTAGGCGTTTCTATTGAGTTGACTGGTGATGTAGATGATTTGACCAAAATTTTGACCAAACCACAACATGAAACTAAATTTCAAGCTTATCAAACAGCATCCCAGGTTATTGACAATTTTAGCAATGCATTAGCGTATATGCCGTTAGATTTAACTTTGGTTCCACAAATCAATCAATTAGCTGCCGCTACCAAAGAACTATCACAAACTGCAGATTCACATTTTTCGTCCCGCTTAAATGAACGTGCACATGAAATGATCGCATGGGCTGCACAAGATCCAACTTCTTTGACTACCCCATTTATTAATGATCCAAATAATTCTAAAACTAATTTGAATGGCGGTTCGCATTGGAAACGAGCGGGAGCAGGGTTTGAAGATATTCAACGAGGGCTGGAAATTTCAAGGGATCGAATCAGGAAGAGTATTGAAACTCCAGGTAATTATAAAAAATGTCGCATCTACGAAGCTCAATTGGACGGGTTGATTGGATTTTTGCAAACCGCAGTGGTACCAATCTATACAAGTAAAGAATTTATTGAAAACGAGGTCGGTAAAAAAACTTTGGAACCAACATTTCATACTGTTCAAGAATGTGGTACCAAGTTGGTTCATACTATTTGTGTTGGTTATGTTGACCCACAACTAGCTCCAACAGTTCAAATGACTGCTGCTTCTATTAGGTCATTGGCAAGTTTGGCTGATAAGTTTGAATTAAAAAATTACCCAAAAGAATTTGAAAAGTTATCACAAATTATGGTTAAATGGGCAACAGAGTAGGATTTTTTGTTTATTATTATTATTATTATTTTAATTAGTGTTATTTCATTTCATTATTTTTATTTTTATTAGTTTAATATATTGTTTATCTTTTTTGTAATAGTGATATCAATTAATCTTAATCTCAGGGCTCAGGGCAAAATGTACAATTTTGTTGATTCAGTGCAAAACATGAACAAATTTTATTTTATTTTACAACAGGTCATCATCTTTTCAAACCATTAAGAGCACAATATCTAATAAATAATCCGGTGAAAATAATACTTTTAACAAAAATTTAAATAGCTACAATATACAGAATATCATTTTCCGTTGTTTTTTTTTTATTTTATTTTTTCAAAAATGAGTACAAATATATTACTAAGGTTGGAATACCCTATCGTTTGGTTTTTTTTTTTTTCATCATCATCACATAACAAAAGCAATAAAACCCGTTTAAGATCGTGGTTTTTCCTTCTTTTCTTTCCACAATGCCAACAAAGAGACACCGGAGACTTTGACAACCTTGAATCGAATACCTGGCAAATCACCCTTAGCTTTACCCTTTCGACCGAAACCAGCCAACAAGACTTCGTCATTTTCATCAACAAAATTTAAACAACCATCATTTGGAACGAAAGCAGAAACCTTCTTACCGTTCTTGATCAATTGAACTCTAACACATTTTCGAATAGCAGAGTTTGGTTGTTTGGCTTCGACACCAATCTTTTCCAAAACAATACCCTTAGCGTGAGAAGCAGTACCGAATGGTGATTTCAAAGCAGAACCCAACATTCGCTTCTTGAATTGAGCATCAGCCCATTTGTTTTCAATTCTACTCTTTCGTAATTTTCGAGCGGCCTGTAGACCTCTTGGTTTACCTTTCCCCATTTTTGTTGTTGTTGAAGTCGAAGTAGTGTCGAGTTACTGTCAAAACTAGAAAAGAAAAATTTTGGGTGTGTAAAATTTCGTCGTGGTAGTAGAAAGTGGAGCGAACCGGCGACGGGTGGGTGGTGTGGTACGATGGGCGGGTCTGGGAGCAAGTGTGTGCTGCAGCGTGACGCTGTATAAGCCTTGATTACTATATACTCGTTTAAGCGGCACTAATTGAATTGAAAAGACTCCTGGAGGGGCGAGCGAAGCAGATGGGATTTATTCTTACCACAGCCTGAAATCTCCAAGTCTCCTAGCGCGGCCATTTTTCAGAACAAGCGTGCATCATTTGTAGCAAATTTTTTTCCATTCACTCAGCTCCCAATTAGGAAATAATATCATATAGTTAGGGTTTGGCACCCAATATGGATAATAATAGTTAGGGTTTCTCACACACCTAAACCTTACACATACTGCTATACGCCTATGAAATCAAGCAAGCGAATCTATAAATGAATTGAAATTAAAAAAATAAAAATAAAAAAAGAAACATGCGCAATTCGTCGCGTATACTATAGTTTCGATCAATATAAACACGATAAAACAAGCAGTGGTAGCCTGCTTGCACCGGAGAGTCGTTGTAAGTTTATCTGTTTGATCAAATTGTAAAAATATTTACGTATAGACGGTCACATACGACAAAAGTGGAGTCCATTAGTCCTATTATATTTGTAGATTATACTT
Source organism: Blastobotrys arbuscula (assembly GCA_030564365.1). Classification (NCBI taxonomy): domain Eukaryota; kingdom Fungi; phylum Ascomycota; class Dipodascomycetes; order Dipodascales; family Trichomonascaceae; genus Blastobotrys; species Blastobotrys arbuscula. The sequence continues at coordinate 10,685 of JAJLUN010000133.1, read as the reverse complement.
TTAACTATGGGTGTACCAATTTTAATGAACAACAATTAAGAACTAGAGGTATTGCCAATATATGCGATTTATACTGCCTATTGATAATTTTAGGAATACATATCAAAATTTGGAGGTTTGCTTACTCCAACTTTCCACCTGCAGTAGCGCATCAATAGCTAACAGTATATAAACTAAAGCAACCATATTCCAAAGTAGAGCCAAAATTCTACTTGGTCAAATTGTATCTTAATCAACAGCAAATCAAACCCGCGTTATTGAATAAAATACAAAATACAGTGCATATATATATATATAATACTTCCGGTATCTTTAATTAGAATAGCTGAAGCATGTCATAATGAGACATAATAGCTTATGTGTGCGGCGCAGTTCTTCTTTTAAAAAAAAATAAATAAAATGCTTTTCTTTTTTTCTTTCTTTTCTCTTATATATATCAAACTAAAGCTAACCTTACCAAACTTATCTTTTTCTCCCACCAGCTCCTTTAACATTTTTTGTAGCCAGTTTCTGTCTCAAACTCTTGAACCGTTCATCATTACCCATACCAGTTCGATGGACATTGCCTGCACCAGTGACTACACTTCGAGGAGCTACTTCATACTGACTAGTTCTAGCTGCAGGGATATGTGCACGATTTCGTCTCATTGCAACTTCTTCTGCCAATGACCCACTGGATTTATTCTGTGATAAACGAACTTGATTAGATGATGTTGAAGCTTGTCTTAATTGTTCATCTGGATCATATTCCGCAGTAGCAATAAACTTATCTCGATAATTATCAGATCTCCCCATAATAGGTCTAGTCCAATCACCGATTAACTTATCTGCTAAACGTTTGATTTCCAGTTGAGGTCTCTTTGACCTTTGATAAAATAAAACAACTTTGCCCAAACCACTTTCTCTTAAATGAATTGATTTAATAGGTAACCTATCGCACGCTTGAAATAGTTCTTTTTGAATCGAAAATGCTGGTAAGGATGCATCTGGTAAAGGCTCAAGCCACATTCGCATAGGTTCCAGCAAGTTATTATCTAGAATTGAATCTGCCAAATTATGTTTCTGTAATACCGCTTTGACTTCTGGTAATAGTTTCAACTTGTGTGTAGCAGCTACAGCATCTCTAATACATTGGGCATCCGCCAACGCCGCGTTATGCATTCTTTCCTTCAACTGTGAGATCTTTTCATCTTGCATCTGTTCCAAATCGTCTTCTCCCAATTTTTTTTTTCTTTTACCTGATTTCAATGCTTCGTCCATTTTACGATTTAATTCATTACGCTGTTTTGTAGCTTCATCTAGTTCTTCATAGTTATTGTTATTATAATTATCAAATGCTTCTTCATTAGTACTGCCTAAATCACGTCGTCTAGTAGTTGGTAAATCTTCTTCTAAATCTGATAGCTCATCGTCATCGTCATTATTATTATTGTTGTCATTATTGTTATTATCATTAGTGTTGTTAGTTGTTTCTTCAATATCGTTATCTCCAATTGCAGGTTTAACTTCTTGATCCTCGTCCATCGGCTGCGGTTTGACCTCTTCTACATCTTGGACTTGTTCATCGTTAAATTCTTCATTATCAGAAGCCGGCTCATCTTTCACAAATTTCTTTTCTTCGTCACTCATTTTTTTTTTATTTACCGATTTATTAATATACGTTCACAATTTTTAGTATGCCAAAAATAATAAAAAATATATGTTGATGATGTTGAAAAACTACTGCACGTAGCGCAGGTTGGGACTTTAATTTTTTTTTTTTGTTGTTTTTGTGGCGGCGTAGCTGATTTTAATATCAAGTGGGAGGTTGATTGATTTAAATTGTGAACGGCATGGTTGAGAAAGACCCGAAATTTTTCTCTTCTCCCATTGAAACTATCATAACCTCTATTTATTTAACAACCAAATAAACCAAAAAAACAAACCAAAAATGTACGGAGGTCAAGGTCCAAGTGAACAAGAAGTTCAGTTATTAGATCAATTTGCTATTGCTACTGTTAAAACCGCTGTGGCCGTCGGCGCTGCTTTATGGGCTTGTAAGTATTAACAATAAAACGATATTTTATTGTCATAAAGTTTAGTTACTAACCTGAGATTTAGGCCCATTTGCATTGGAATTGATCAAAGGTCGATTTTAAGTTATCCTAATAATAAAAGCTGAAGGGTCTCCAAATGTGATACGAAAGGGGTACTCTTCTTTTTTGTAAATAGATTTTGAATGTATTATATTTATATTATTTAAAGACGAAAAGTTATCATAAAGTTATGCCTCAGATGTATTTTGCTAGGCGTTTCTGTTCATATTTCAAGAGAACTGTAAGTTGAGCAGTTCATGATATTTCATGATATTAGTCGTGAATTTGAATTAATCCGCCGCACGTATTTAGCCCTTCTCCAATTATATATATCTATATATTTTTTTCTCTCAAAATTTCACTCACATTTCTCTTATCACGCACCACCACAATAAAATAATAATATATAATAATATAACAGTAGCAACATGCTGAGGACAAATCGAACAGCTGCGAAAATAATATCCAAATGCGTTCAAGTTCAATATAAAGTTTCTCCAACACCCAAACTTCTATCGGAATCGATTAATATTTATGAACATTTTTCAAAAAAAATACCACCGATTGTACAGTATCATCAGAAGCAATGTCCTGTAACCAAAATTCGACTAGATACTATTAAAATCACATTCTATGATTACCAAAAACCCACCTCTGGTTATGAAGATTTTGAAAAGACTGATGGATATATTGTTAAAGATGGAGTAACATTAAATAAACAAGGTAGATTATCGGACTTTGAGAAAGATCTAATAGATACAAAACAAGTATCAGATTACAAGTTGGATCTACAAATACTAACACGAAATCAAGATGCAATCAATTATTCTAGTGATAAGTATTTTGCTAATACTATGGGTGTTGATCTTAAAGGTACGGAAAAACAACGAAGTGAAATAGCACTCCAAAAAGTATCGAAAGATCTAGATGGATTTTTAAGTCTGTTTGACAAGAAAGAATAAAATAATAATAATAATAATAAAAAAAGATAATATTTATAATACAGTATAATTTTACTTGTTCATATTTTCGTTGGTGCCTCTTTCAATCAACTGACTGACTTGTTCAGTGTCTTCTTTCAATATTTTCGATAAATATGCAATACCAGTTTGTTGTGCCTTTAAAATCTTGGCTAGCTTCTCCAACTGTTCATCATCTCTTTCCCAGTCCAAATTATTCGCTTGATTGGTATTAGAATCATCATTACTCAACACACGAGCTTTTTCTCTCAAAACAGTCATCCGAGCCCAAACTTCATTTATTCTACCAAATACTGCAGGATCATCGATTTGTTTATTTAAATGCTCCAAGTTCTTTTTCAAAACTTCTTCATCTGGTCTTAATACATAACCTCTCGATTTCAGAATTTGAATCTTAGCAGCTAAGCAAACTGTTTGATGAACCAGTTTAGCATGCCGCGCCTTCATTTCTACAATTTTCACAGTAGTATGTAAATCATGTCTCGTTGATAGTTCGTCCAATTTGTTATTAATCTCATGCATTCGTTGTCTATATGTAATCACTTGGGTTTCTTGTTGAGCCACCCGCTTCTGTAAATCTTGGAACCCAACAGCTAATACAGGAACGCTTGAAGCATCTGGTCGTCCAGCTATAGCTTTATCCCATTTCTCTTGATCTTGACCAGGTGGCTTCGTGTATAATAATGCTTGATCTTGAGAAACTTTGTTATAGAAATAATGTTGAAATGCACAACTTGGTGATTGTGGGTCCCATGATTCTTTGACTTTTGATAATTGATCTACCACTGATGGTGAAAAATTGTTATATTGTGACTGTTGTGCTTGTGCCTGTAGTTGTTGATATTGTTGTTGCTGTTGTTGTGACGCGTTCAATTGTGAAGACTGCATGGATTGATTGAGTCGCATCTGACTAGCAGAATTGTTATCATTTTGTTTAGCCCATGAGAATGAGGGTTGATTTGTTGAGCTTTGAAACATTACAATCAGGCGTGTTGTGTTAGTAAAAAAAATGTCAAAAAATATCAAAAAAGAAAAATAGTATATCACGAAAAATATAAAGATGCGACAAAAATTTTATAATAGAAATTGGGAGTAAAATTATCACACACCCCGGAATCGAAATGGGTTAAAGTATAAGCCTCACGCGGCGTTAATATTTTTTTTTTTTTTTTTTTTTTTCATTTGTCTGGTTCTAAAATTGTGTGCGCTTTTATTTCTGAACTCCCAACCAATCACATAGTAGATAATATCCAACCACCCAACCTTCGAAAATAATACCCAATTTTTTTTCACCTAAACCAAAAAAAAAAAAAAAAAAAAAGAAAAACACCCTTAATACACGCAAATTAATATATACAATTACACAAAATGTCTATGGGTAGAGAAGCAATTAACGCACACGTTGGTGTCGTCGATACCACTCCTATGCCAGATCACATCCCAGATGTGCCAGAAGTAGGTGCCACTTCAGGTCCATTGAAATCAGCTTCATTCTTTATTGGCGCACGATGTCTACCATATAACGACGACTATGTGATGTGCAAGAACGAATCAAAGGGCAATGGGGAAATAGATTGTTTAAAAGAAGGTAGAAGAGTCACTCGGTGTGCTATTAGTGTTTTGGACGATTTAAACAAACATTGTTTAGAAGAATTTCGGCTACATTGGAAGTGTATGGAACAAAATAACCACGAATTTTGGGGATGTCGTCCAGCTGAAAAATTGTTAAATAAATGTGTTTTTGATAAATTAAAGATGGAAAAGACTATTCCAGGGACACCAAAGGGTGAATTACCAGTGCATTTGAGAGAAAAACGATTTATGACTCCAAATCATGAAGACCAAGCATCATTAAGAGCTTTTAAAGAGGCACAAAAGAAGGGTGAATTGTAATATTTGGACAATATCTTTAAGAAAAAAATTAAAAAAATAAAAAATCAAAAAAGAAAAAAAAGAAAGAAAGAAGTTATTTCATTTTTCTAAATATTAATGCATATTATCTAATCTACAATATTCTGTTTGTATTCTTCGATTTTTTCTGCCAAGTTGGTTTTATCGTTACGTAGTGCGACTTGAATTGCAACATCCAATGCTTTTTCACCAGATAATAATTGAGTAATTGCAAATGGTTTGCTGATACTTGTTCGTTCCATACAGTCAGAGTTTAGCTGTTTTATCAACAGTTGATTCAATTCTGCTTGTAGCCGTGGATCGGGTTCAGCTAATAAATCATGTAATGCTTTCTTGGTTAAATATTGTCTTTCTTCTGTAGAACAATTGCCTTCGTCAATTGGCACTTCTAAATCAAATGATTCAAAAACTGGCAATGGAATCGATGGATATCGATCCATACCTCTAGTAATAATAGCATTTAATTGATTGTCTACTAATCCAATTGGCCAATATGATCTCTCAGTACCAGGCAAAGTGGTAGTATCTAATAATGGAACCCATTTAGATTGTAAAGGTTCTCTCCATTGAGATAATGCTAATAATACTCCATTTGAATCATAAATGCATGGATCCCCTTGATCGCTGAAAAATGATGCTATTAATTTAGAATCAATGCCAATATCAACGGGTTCATCTTTTACATAAACAGAGTTCAGTTTTGGGTTATCAATTGTGCAGGTTAGTTGGCCAATTGAGTTTGAGCGGATAACCATAACATCGTTTCTGTATGATGAAATTGATACCACAGGATCTCGCGATTGCCGGTAAACTGTAATTGGGGTGCCATAAATATTAAACACTCGAACATAACCATTTTCTGTGCATATAACAACCATTGTATCTGATAATGATACTGCTCTGATTTTGTCATTCCCGTTATTAATACTATATTCCCAATTATCTGATTTATTTCCTCGATGGAATTGTAATGATGCAACTTTTTCACTGGCTACCAAACAAGCTTCTGTAGATAATGCCGCCATGTTTGATTTATTATGATCCATAAAATGGTATTCGGTTCCTACCCCACGATCATGGAATGTTATTGTAACTGTATAATGACCTTCCTGTGATACTGCCCAGATATATCCGACAGAATTCATACATAAATATCTTCGACTGTTCCTCCATGGCGTCGCACCTGAATGAAATGCATAATGTGTGATATCCGCAGCGGCTTTTGCCCTTTTGAAGCCAGAATTTGAATAGTGGTCGCCATTAATTTGATCAAAAGATCGTTTCTTTGGTTCTTCTGTATACCCACCATCATCATCATCTTCAACAAAATCATCCAAATCCATATCACTATCTTCACCAAATAATGCTTCCTTTGATTTGCCAGCTTTTTCGAGAGCCTCACTTGATTGTTTAGTTACTGAACCATTAGGATCGTCAACCGGATTAACGAACCAAAGCACTTGGCCTTCATCTGTGGAATAGATCAATTCATTTTTAGTAGGATTCCAACTGATAGAACAAATATGGCCATCCTTCAACCTATTACCTGCAATAACTTTCATACTTTCAGTATCCCAGATTCTCAAATTTGTTTCGTCACTAGTTGCCAGGTATTTACCATTCCTTGACCATTGAATGTCAGTGATCGGGCTTGAGTGCCCATTGGCCATATCTGTAAATCTACCGCATTCCACCCATTCTTCCCCTGGTTTATATTCAAAAAGTGCTAAATCTCGATTCTTGGTTTGTACCACAAAAGTTGAATTATTAGGATGCCATGCCACGTCAGTAAATAATGTTTCTAGCTGGTTAGTTGCTTTAGATGGTAAAATACCAGCCAATTCACCCTTTTGTTGTGGAGTTTGTGAAGACATTGAAAAGATTCTTATAATATGGTCTTCACATGACGTGGCTAAATACAACCCAGAAGGATCATAGGATACCCGTTTAACGCAAACACCATGATCTGGTAAACTGTAAATATTTTCGATATTTTCAGCATCAATAATGTTAACCTTCCCGTCTTCTCCACAACCAGCGACCCACCTATAGTCAGGACTGAAACAGACATCATTAAACGATAGATTTGTACGTGCCAACGTTTTTAAACAGACCATCGTATCCATATCGTAATATTCAATAGTAGCTTGTTCGTTCATATCAAGAGAGGGATCAGACGGTTGTTTACTGCACGTAACGAAATAGTCTGTCCCTACGCTTAAATTAACCAACTCGGTTTCTGTGTCATAATCATCCAAACTTTTAGATTCTCTACCTGATCCAAGTTCAAGTCGTTTAGGACCAAATGTTCCAATAACGATCGCATATTTCCCATCTTTGGAATATGTCGCACGTGTAAATCCCGAATCGTTAGGAAATAACCTATCTTTGGCTTTCAAATTTTTCATCGAGTTGGTCATGGTATTTGATGAAGCGCTGACAAAATATATATATGTATATAAAAAAGAGAAAAATATATAAAACTCGACGCGTAGATTATTTAAAAACTAGGCGCGAAAATTAAAAAAATTAAAAAGTCGAATAATTATAAATTTGGGTGGGATTTCGCGCGCGTGGCATTTGTCGCAGTACCCGATTAAAACTGTTTTAAAAAATTCCCAATAATATATTTTTTTTCACCAACAATTTTTTTTTTTTTGTTTTTCTTTTAAAAGCACACTTTCCACGTCATAAAACTACTCCCATCACATCTTCAACTACATAGTATTTGAATAATAAATAAGCATTATGGACGACTATGAACTACCCACACCAAAGCAAATTGAAAGAGACGCATTCAATCAAGAAGATTTCCAGGTAGACAAATTTTTATACCAGTATCATGAATATCAATCGTTAGAAGATTTACAAAAACAATTAAGAAAATGGAAACAAATTTTGGAGCAAGAATTGATCGATGTAATTAATGCGGATTATAAAGATTTCGTACAGCTCGGACAATCGTTATCAGGGGGGGAATCCACTGTGTCTGATGTGAAAATGGAATTGTTATCGTTTACACGGCAGGTTACCAAAGTGCAGCAATCATTGGATAAAAACCGATCCGATATTGGTCAGCTGTTGAATGAGAAGAAACGTCTTATGACCATGCAGGCACGAGTAAAAAAATTGTTAATATATTCAAAACGTCTTTCTGATATTGAAATGTGTTTAAAAAGCGATGTGGATATTTTTCAAGTTGGTAAACGGTTGATTGTGTTACTGAGACAAGATCTGAGTCAGAATAACAGTCAAGATGAGCATCATCAATTTATTGACAAACAAAGGCCAAAATTGGAAAGTATTAAAACTCAGGTTTTGAACAGGTTAAAGGAGAAGGTTGCTTACTTTAAAAATTCAAATGTCGATACTGATAAGGATGATGCTTTGAAAACTGCCATCTTGATTGAAATGATTATCAACAGTTAACAAAAAAAAAAGAATTATTGGTACTAGAGTGCTTAGATTTGGGATGATGGTCGTTACAAATAATATTTTTTTAGCGGCGTGGAGAGGCCTGTTAATATCAAACGTTTTTGGTCATAACGCAATGGCCGAATCGGGGATGGAGTCATATGTAAATTACATTATGCTTAACGGGAAATGATATTATTTTGTTAGCCACTCTATTATGGGTTGATGGAGAGTTGAGATAGCCACACTCACCGAGTCACGGGCATAATATTGTGATTTGGGTCAGTGGTTTGGTAGATATAGTACACCTCAATCACACAGTCATCTTTCTTATCAACCTGTCCAAACCACATGACGTCGGGAAAGTATGACAGTATGCATTAATATTTATCGTGGATAGTTCATACAAATAGAGAGGAGAGGAGGAGGGGAATAAGCGTGGATGAACTCTGTGCTTTAAAGGCCAGACTTGGCCGGTATAACCTGGAGATTTGTAACCATCAGTAAGCATAAAACTGCCTGCTATGTTCTTATCTAATAAAACTGGGGTATCTGCTGTGTGCACAAAAATACAACCACCCCTCCAAAAAAAACAAAAAGAAAAAGAAAAAAAAAAAAAAAAAAAGTGGGTTGTTTATGGAGTGCACTGATTTATGTACATATAGAACATACAGTCGGTCTACTCAAGAAAAAGGTACTGTAAACGCAAAGATTCAAAAAGATATAAAAGGATTTGACGTTGCTAAAAAATTTTGCTTTTATTCAATCAAACGAATTACTAACACTTTGAACCCCTTTCTTCACATTTCAATGACTAGTCCGATTGATATTCCGTGGCAAAACAGATTGTCCAAACTACGACGTAATTACGAGTACTGCAAAACGCTAAAAGCTCAGCTTGAGGACGCGCACTATCGAACCCCACACGACGATTACATTCGTTGCCAGCTACTAGAAAATAATCACCAATTGGTCATACTTAAAGATCAATTGGCCAAAGAGGAACGTATACACAAAAGACGAGGTGTACGGTAAATGTTGGGCATTTTTTATCTTTCTGATACAATAATAAAGTGTTCTTCATAGACTGGTATTTTTTGTTTGTTTACTTACCTTATTCTACTAACCCTTATTGTTTATTTTTATTTTGCATGTCTTGTTTATGTTTTATGAGTTTATATGATATAATTTATGGTCTATTCTAATGTCCTTTTCCTTATTACGGATACTACCTGATGTTTATAATTGTCAACAGCAATTATTGGATGGTACTCATATAGTACTTTATGCACTGTATTTGCATGTTTCAACGTCGATTATAGTAAACTTATACATACGCTAGCTCTAGTTGAAATATTTGTTGATGGTCTGTTAAGATATCCGATCGATCGTTTTGTATTGATTTCGAAACCCATAATCAGCTTCAATTATAAGATATATATATATATATAAAAATAAATTTAAAAACACAACCTGACTATAATTTTTAAGCTCTATTAGATAAACTAAGTTTTTTTTTTGAAGTAACCCACAAGCTAAAATGGGTTTTAATCTTTGATCGATCGATCGATCGATCTATCTTGGATTAATCTAGGATAGCCAATGCTCCTTTATAGGTTTAGCCACTCATGCTACTAAAAATTATATACTTATCACGGAGATACATCCCCATTTAAACGGAGTTAAAAATAAATAAGAATAAACCACATAAAGTCATATCGTAGGACAGTACCAACATCACCAGCCTAAAAAGATAGCACTATTGCGTTTCTAGCCTCTTGCATTCTTGACTTTTTCGTCCATAAGTTCATATCAAACCTAAAACAACAACAACAACAAAAAAAAAAAAAAGATGCCTTTGATATTGACACTTTAAAATTACACTTTTGAATGTGCCTTAATTACGTAGGCTTACACAATGTACACGGTTTCGGTGAGTGTGCTGCACCGATATGAAAAACCTTTGATTCACACAGACCACCTAGCCATCAGCGATTCCATGCATGCCAGCTTTTACCAGTTCGTACCAGTTGTTGACGTTCCTACGAGGCACCATATGACACACCTAGAAGCTGGCTAGCCATGCTTGTTACATAAGTAGAATTAGCCCCCATCCTCAAAAAAGCTTGTTTAGACTAGCCATCTCTATCCACAAGGGAAAAGAAAAAAAATGTGCATCACACTTTAAAAAAACTTCTAAGCACCAATGTACATGATGATGTAGTCCAAGTTACTAATGTTGCGAATTTTTTTTTTTTTATATTTTATTTTATTTTATTTTAAATTTTTTTTTTTTTTTTTTTTT
>JAJLUN010000132.1:0-36853 GCA_030564365.1 Blastobotrys arbuscula | reverse complement strand
GTTCAAGTCTGGGTATTTTTCGGTATACCCAGGAACAGTCCAAGAACCCTTCTTCAACATTTCGTCAACCTTAGCCTTGATTTCTGGTCGAGCCTTGTGAATATCAGCAACAGTCAATTGTTCAAATGGTCGGGCGTTTTCAATATTATCCAAAGTCTTTTGCAAGTCGACCAATTCTTCACTAACAACTTTTTCAGTTTGTTGGGCGTTTTCAACAGCCTTAGCTTCGAATGCTTCAATGGTCTTTAATTGTTTGGAAACGTCATAAGTAACTGGCTTGAAAGATTTGAAGGCTTGTTCAATTTCGTCAACAATCTTAGAATCCTTCAATACGCTTCGGTAATGTGAGAAATCAAGTTCGGTGCTTTGTTTCTTTAATTCCAATACTTGTCGTTTAGCTTCGTCGTTTCGTTTCTTGAAGCCCATCAAGGAAGATTGGGTTTGACCGGTAAGTCCCAAAGTGGAGACAACCTTGGCCCAGTTTAGCTTGGTAGCAGCATTTTTCTACTATCGTTAGTTCATCGTTTGTGTCCTTATTTTTTGTCGGTGGTACTTACGGCAACAGACATGGTGGAAGTGTCGATTGATTGAAAAAGAATAAAAAAAAGTTGGGTGTAGATTTCAAAAGGATGGAAAATTATAACAAATTTTGGGTATGTAGAGAGAAAAAAAAAAAAATTTCTAATTGGGTAGTTGGGCGCAGGGTGTTTGTGTTGTAGTGGACCAATCAAATGTGGTGGTTGCTGCGTAACTGCATAAACGTTGGGAGGTTTATGCGAAAAAAGTCATAAATTTATTATTATAGTAAGGTAGTATGGAAAAAAGAGGAAAAGGATATATATATAAACTGTTTTGTGAAAACTGTTGTAGTAGACATCAATTGAAAAATTCGAGAACTGTTTAAAAAAAGTGGCTTCAATCATGAAAGGTGGTTGGTGGAATCAAAACAATCGTCGTGAGTTTCAAGCAGCAGAGCATGCCAATCGTAGATCGGAGTCGGGTGTTGTTTGTTCAAAGACACTTCGGTTCTAGATATTGGTATCGGAGGTTTTCCTACAAAATATTGAGCCGCACGGTTACGTGCATTAGTGTATTTGATCTAAATAATCAGGGTTAATATAGAATTAATAACTACACACGTACTCATTTAAGCAGGTCTCTTCGCTATTTATTAGCAGATCTGGATAAAATAAATGATGTCTCATTCACTACTCATTTACAAGCAAAAGAAAGAGTCGAAAAAACTGCTTGATTTTAATACTCGACACCATTGAGATTATTACCTAGGCAGTTCTGCTCGGACTGAAAGCTTCATGCACATGATATGAAAAATTATTTTGCAGCATAAGCTGTATGACTTATCATATACACTGCTAAAAATTTTATGATGAAAATTGTTTGCCAGCTTATTGGAAAGTGTTTGAAGGAATATATAGGATTGCCAGACCGACAGAATTGGTGCGGCTCAAATTTAAAAAAAAAATGCGATATGACCATTTTGAAATATTTCACCATTGAAACGGGGCAAATTCTCTCTAAATGTTGGGTATAATGGTTTCGTCTTCACCAAAGGGATGATGGAGCACAAAAAATCAGGACAAAAATTCAACCTTTTCGCAGCTCTAAAACGGTAGAATACAGTAGTCAGCAGCGGCATGCACCCTATTAAAAAATGTTTACAGCTCAGGCAAATGTAAAAACGTACAACATTTAGATAAGTACTAATAACTCTCTTGGATTCAACGGTTAATAAAAGCTCTAACTTAAGTGCTGGGGTTTGAGACATCTCAACTTCAGTTAGAATTTTCGTAACTTGCATTTAGTCAGTGAGTTAGCATATGATGTTCTGTCATATTCTAGGTTATTGAAGCATATTCTTTTCCCTGTCTTTTGTTTTGATAATTAATGGGTCTTATTACGTTGTTGAAGAATATAAATATCTAACTTTTTTTCGTATTCTTGTACTTTATGTATCTTTTAATTAAATGTGTTTTATCCATTATAACTATATTCAGTATGTCAACCAACCAAAACACAGATACTTATCCGGCATACCCACAACAATCCCAGTATGAAATCAAATAGCGGTTGCTAATGGGTAATTTGGCTTGTTTCTAAACCTTTAAACAATGTCGATGGTTTTATCAGTGCTGTTGAAATTAGATGGAAAATCAATATGGTACCTGTCTCAATCTTTGAACATCCTCGAGCCAAATCATGATGAAATTGAAAATTGTGACAAAGTACTCAAACGATTTTTCACGGGTATGAAAATTTCATGCACGGGTATGAAAATTTCGCATGAAAGAGCATCTAATCAATCTCGAACCTTTTTTATGGAAGACGACAATACTGCTAACGCTATTAAATTAGAAGTTAAATAGAGTGCCACTAATTTATTTGTAATCGATATCCATTTTTTTGCTGTCTATGCTGAAAAGTGTGATTATACCCAGATTGTAGCTTGAGAAGAATTGGAAACTGTTCTTCAGACTTATTACAAGTCATTATATTTGGTGTGTACTCCTGAAGCTCAAAAAAAAGTTGGTTAAAGCTTTATCTGGTATAGTGAGTTTTACCATTACCAAGGTTGAATTCAAACCAACCATTACTGAAATGTTGAATTATTTGAAGGAAGTTTCTTTCACCAATAATTTTAAAGATTTATTGACTTACGATGATTTGTTTATAGGTGATATAAGCAATGCTATTGATTTCTATTTTTGGCTCGGGCTATGGAATTTTTTTTTTTTTAAAACCCTGATCCTTATCATGAGCATGGTTTAATAATATCTAATAAGCTTATCATGTATAAGCTTTGAAATGAAACTAGTTGAATTAAAAAGGGTATGGCTGCATGCCATACGTAGCGCAGGCTGTGCTCACAAAGCTCTTGTTAAAAAAAAAAAAAAATCTAATATAAAAAGTATTCTATCAATTATAAGATCACAACAATATATACGTGCGTATAAGTATCCCAGAAAAGCGATTTCGGCTCGAGCCGTACGTAGGTGAAAACTATAATTTAAAAGTAGTAGGATGATGCAACCGAATTTAAAATTTTTTATATTTTTAACATGTAACCAATGTATTGATTAACACAATATATATTGTCATATATTGAATCATAATGAATTCAATGATACTCTATTACCATGATGGCGAACCAAAAAGCTTGGCTAAGTTGAAAAAAAAAAAAAAAAAAATTACCTAAGATAAAAAAAGATCTCCAGGTATCGGAGGAATGAAAATTTGAAACTTCTTTGCAAATTGCTAGAGCCAAAAATTCACGTAACAGCTTATATCTGAACTGAACACTTTTTCTTTATCATTTTTACTTTTTCTGAAACTATGTTTTAATATTATTTTCAAATCTGGGCCTCCTCCTGGTCCGTCGTTCGAGAACATGAGATCCTGCTGAATTGAAAAATTTAAGCTGGGCTCGACGGAAAAGAAAATTTTTTAACGAACAATCAATGAGCATGCAGTATAGGCTTGGTTAGACTCACCCATCTGCTTCGCAATATATTGCTGGTTATCCAATAGAAGGTTTCCAGGCTAATGATCGATTAGATATTGCGATTAAATCTCCTCCACGTACCTTTTTCCAAAAGAAAATATCGCGCTACAGACTGAATTTTTTATTGACATTATGGCATTATGCTTATTATTAAGTGAGCACCAAAAAAAAAAAAAAAAAAAAAATTAGTTCTTCTCCGCAAGAAAGTGTAAAATTCAAATCTTTCGCTTTCTCCCTGATAATACGATCCATGAAAATTTCCAGTAAATTTTTCAAGTTGGCCGATTGTCATCAAATTTGCATTTACCGTTTAATATTCATAATTGACAGCGTTTAAATTATAAACGAAAATTGAATTTAAAATATAGAATATTAATCAACCAATACTTATCACCATATCAATTAGCACGCTTTTTTGCAAAACAAAATCAGTTGCAAAATATTAAAAGAACAAATAAAGTTATATCCGGCGATCTAAATCATTCAAGTTATGTGTATGATTTGCCTTTGATTTAAAATTTGGAAAATTCAAGAAAAATTAGATACCACTTCTTAATCTATCCCAAAACCAGCTTCCAAAAGTTCAACAAGCAAAGCGAGCAAGTGTGTGCCCTGATATTGGTTCGAAATTTTCTTTTTTAATTATTATTTTTGATACCAACGCCTGATTAAAAGATCTAAGATTGACATTTGATAAATATCGTCATTAATATAACCACTTTTTTTCAACAAGTTGATTTTAGAATTTAATCTTGAACCTGAAAACCGCGATTGTTTAGGTTTCAATTTTTTTTTCAAATTTGATCGACGACAACAAACTATTAAGGGATCTACAGGATTAATTCCTTAATCCAGACCAGCGCTTGATAATTTATCCCTCCCTTAAAAAAAAAAAAAAAAAAAAAGTTCTTTGAATGCGCTTGTGATTTCAATTTAGCCGCGAGAAAAATCAGTCTCAACTTCTTTTTGTCACCAATCACACATATAAAAAGAAATACTATTAAAAAAAAAAAAAAGGGCTGCATATTTTTTTTCTATTATCATACGAACATTATTTAGTATTTTACCAATCTTTTTTTTTTTTGATTCAAGTATTATTTATTTTTAGTTTATCCTTTTATCTTTCATTTCAACGTTTGGTACATTTTGTTAATTTTTTTTTTTTTTTTTTCCATTTAAATAATCAGTATAACATGTCAACGCCATCAATCCCAAATTCACAGCCATCCAGTTCGAACTCAACACCAACACAAACCAAATCAAAAGAAAAAGGCAACAGAGTCAATGTAGCGTATGTTAATCATATCTTAGTAATAAAGAAGGAGTACTAACCCACATATCAGATGCGAGAGATGTCGCAAAAGACACATTAGATGTGATGGAGGGAAAATGTGTAAAAACTGTGAGAAAACAAAGTCACAATGTGTATACGTCGAAGGTGATAAAAAAATTGTGGTATCATTGAAATACATTCAGTCACTACAAGAAGAAAACGCACGACTAAAGGCTTTAGACTCATCATCATCATCATCATCCTCATCATCAATAACTTCATCCAATACAACAACAGCACCAACTAGCAGTGGAGGTAGTAATGGCAGCGATGTTGGGCATGCGGCCAAAAAAGTCAAGCTAGAAGATGGTAAGGCTGAGCCGAGGAAAGCAGTTGCAGCAGCGCAGGATTTAAATTCATCGGCGGATTCAAAAATCAAACTGGAAAACAAACCAACTACAGCATCATCATCAGCAGCAGTAGTATCATCAGCATCAGCAACGGGGTTTAATCGAAATGATGGGAATAGATCAAGTCAGCAGGGTAATTCTAGCCCGAGTCAGAATTCCGATATCGTTGCTACGACAACACAACAAACGGCTGGGAAAGATAATGTCAAAAAACCGACTGGTATTGATAAATGTATAGACCCTCATATTCAAATTCCAACAATCGATAAAGCAGTTCCTTCGCTAGGGGTTACAAATCCATTAATGTTCCAAGGGACGTCAAGTTTATCAATGTTTGGGCTGGAGATTAAAGATATTATCCCACATGGTCCGTCTAATAGCTGTCAGGTGGATTTCAACGAATTATCGAGTGATAAATTTGATGATAAAAACCAACATGTTAGGGTTATCAGAAATGGAAATCATCATGTTTATTGTCATTTGGAGCGATCAAACAGGAGAGAGCTGAGAATAGAGTTTACATTACCCAGCTATGAATATGCAAATACTTGTCACGATATGTTTAATACTTATTTGGGCAATTGCTTTTATTTTTTCAACATTGGGGAGTATAAGAAAATCCTGTACTCAATATATCTCGACCCACCATCTGAACACAGTTATACTAGAAAGCATTTGTTTCAATTTACAAAATTGTTGTTAATTACAGGGATTGGTGAGTTATATTTGGGACAAAAGACTGGTGAGCCAGTAGATCGTTACCCAGGAATGGAAAATTATCCTGGTATGTATTATTTTGATAGAGCTGGAGATGCATTGAATCTCGCGTTTGATGGGCGACATCAATTTCATGGATATGACGTAGATGCAGTTGAAGTAATTTTGCTATATGCATTTTTCCATCAAATGATTCATTCTCCCAATGGTTACTATATTTTAAGTGGATTATGTTTACGGTGTGCACTGGTATTAGGGATGCATGTTGAGAAGCGTACGCCGGGGTCTGACGATAAACCAGACGATGATCAAGATTGTTCCCAGGTAGAACATCGACGACGGTTATGGTGGACTATTTATAACATGGATCGATATCTAAGTGCCAAAAGCGGGTTCCCCTTATCAATTCCTGACGAAAGCATTTTAACTGCTCTTCCTCAAGAACGAGCTCATTTGAATTTACCGAAATATCAATATACGGAATTCCCCAATGCCGCGTATATTAACAGTTTTATTAAGGTTACTCAAATCAGCTCCAACATGTTGTTGCAGCTGTATCAACCATCTTGTGTGTCGAGTAAAGATGTTTTGTCTATTATTTCATCAATTATGAAAAAGCTGTTTGAATGGAGAAGTGAGTTACCAATGGGTTTGACAGTTGATTTCAGTAACACTGATAATAACTTTCAAATCAGTCGAACTGCTGCAAATATTTATTCTGAATACCATCAATGTATTAATTTAACTGTGCGACCTTTGTTACTTCATTTTGTTCGAAAACGATTATTGGATAAACGACATGTCCCAATCGATTTGTCGAATTATTCAGAAAATGTTTTGACATTATTAAATGCATCATTGGAAGCTTCTCAACATACAATTCAAAGCATGCACTCTTTACAAAAGAACAACATGTTTTCAACTTTTGCATATTTGGATAGGGAGTATGTTTTTAGTGCCGCTTCTACTCTAGTTATGTTTAACGTAGCATTTGCACTGCACAACTCATCATCAAGTTTTATTAACATGGCTTTTGAGATGTTATATAATATTGAACGGAACGGTAATATTCATGTCACACAGAGAATCATTCAACTTAAGAATTTTATTGGTTCTTTTGTATTTATCGATCCGATGACTTCGATTATTCAGAATCCGGATAGCTATCTCCAGCAAGATGTAGGACAAGACCAACGACAACGACAACAGCAACAGCAGCAGCAGCAACAACAGCAACAACAACAATTGGTTCAACCAATTCAACAAATGGAAATGGGCTCTAATACACGAGCAGCCCATACACCTTATGAAAACATTGACTATTCCAATCATTCAATCAATTATCCATACCAAGTTCCGCATGCGCCACCACCACCACCACCACCACCACAGCAACAACAACAACCACAATCAGAATCGACTCAAGCGTCACAGCAAATAGATGATTTATTCAGCCAAGCACAGCCGTACGCCCCAGATCAATTTGGTGGCCGAGAACCGGCCGAGCGTGATTTATGGGACGAAATCAGCAACCAAGCGTTCTGGCTTGGTAACGTATCAGACGAGTTTATGAGCATGATGAGTTATAATTATTAATTTTATTAGAAAAAAAAACTCTATTTTTTTTTTTTTTTTAATTATTTAATTTATGTCCTTCTAATTTCAGAGTTTACAAATTCCACCCCTCCTGTCCAATTACCTAATTTTTCAACTCCCGCCGCAAAAACCATTCGTAATTGTAATTGTTCATCGTGTTTCTTTTCACAATAAGATAACCCGGCATGCCTAGTAGTTAAACTCACAGCCCCGTGCGGCGCCTCTTGCAGTGCGGCAATTAAACCCCGTATTTTGGACTTTAATTGGGAGTTGACGTAGCAACTTAACGACAAGGTCATACACCATTCGGCCACCCCTCTTTTAATCATTAGATTCACATCTTTGGAAGTTAAACAGCAGGATGATAATGTTTCAATCAGCCAGTAAACCTGTCGTGATTGGAGATTAGCATCGTCATTTTCATTTGACGCGGTGGTGGTGATTTGTTTATAAAGCGGCAAATCGTCTAGAATCGTTGGACCAGAAAATAACCAGTCAATAGCCCGGTTGTACATAAAATGGCCAGGATTGCAGATAATTGGCACCAAATGTGCAAGCATTGTATAAACACATGGCGTTAAATTCTGTTGGGTTTGTAGTTTGCCTAATAATGTCCGAACAGCTAATCGTTCTCTATATGTAATTGTCTTTTCATTTTCGGACTCAGCTTTGTTAGAATTATCAAAATCGTGTTCGTAGTTGGTCAAAAAATATTGCCATAGAGCGTGGATAATGGTCTTTGAGACTGAGTGTAATGTTGGATGGGCTAGACATTCCACGATTAGTGATAACCCGCCAGATTCAATCAATAATTTGACATCAACAGCGCCATTATCTTTAAACAATTCTGGGGAACTGGTAAATGACATTAATAAAAACTCTGGATAATAGCCGTCGCTGTTGAATACTTGTTCATACGTGTCAATAATTTGTTGACATTGATCCAATCCCATCTTTGGATCAATCTCCAAACTGCCAATATTAAAGTTTTTGACAGTGCGTTCTACTAAATTAGTGTCAATGCGGACCACAATACCTTCTGGTAAGGGTTCAAAAGTTTTGGTATCATGGTTCACAAAAGACCAGGTGAAAACTCGATTTACCCATGAGGTGTTTAATCTAGCTTCGATACGTTTAACCACATCTAATAATAGAACATCAGATGCAGTGGATCGACCTTGGCATTTGAACAAGATAGAGTCTTGAATTTCTTCAGTGGAGTGAGTTTTGGTATCCAGCATGTACAATTTCCAAATTAGCAACGCCATTCGGTTAGAAATGGTGGCATTGTAATTCAACAAAGATTTTAGTATCTTGGTATTGTTCAATGGTTTGTTATATGATTTAAACGCAACATATGTGATTAATTCAATTATTGGTGGGCATAACAGTTGATCAACACAATTTTCAACCATGCTGTTAACCTCATCACTTGGTAAAACTGACCAAATATCATTCTTGTTGATATAGTTTGCAAAATTGGATGCAAAAATTTCAACCGTTTGGGTAATTTTTGTTCGATGAGTTAACCATGAACACACTTTTCGTACCCAAATCCTAACACCTTGTGAATTCAACAGACTAGCTAGGTTGATTAATTCTGCCGAGACGGCCAAATTTCCATCAATAGATTCAAAAAAATCACTTAGCATATTTAACTGTTCTTGTGATAACAATTCATCTTTACAAGCCCTTGTCAGCACCACTAATGAACTTTCGTTATTAATGTTATCCAATGCTGAAGCGACCAATTGTTTGAACAACTCTGAATCTGAATATTGAGTATACAAAGAAATTGCCGCAGCCACGGAAATGGAACTAATCTTTTTTGTATTATTAAATTTACCAGTAGATTTAATCAACATGCATAATAATGGTTCATTATCAATTTCGATTAACATATTCATGACATTAGCAACATCTGATTCATCCAACAAGGATGACAACTTCATCAAATTATGCTTCAACGCTCTGGCCGAAATACCGCTATTGTTTATCAACTTTTGGAATTTTTCAATTTCTTTGGTACCGATAACTTTATCGTTTTCAGTCATATTATCAACATACTTACCAAAAACATACCCGTCAACAATCTTGTCACCATTTAGATTAATGCCTAACCATAACCCGTCACATTTCACCTCATCATCATTAACATACTTCAGTGCTTCTTTCAAACTTTCTAAATTTTCTTGGGGTTCAAATCTCCGTAATTCATTTAAGTACCATCGAGAATAAGGTAGTGTCAATAAACCAGTATAAAACTTTTTACTACTCATCACATCTACCAAAGTTTTATCAATCCTTTCAAAAACTTCATATGCTTCATTGCCAAGGATTAAATATTTAGCAGCTGCTAATCCTAATGTGCTAGTAACACGAGAGGCCCCCACCAACTCGAATGCATCATTTACATTGGTGTTTGTATCAACTGCCTCAACTGTAACCTTAGTCGCTTCACCAATAACATTCAAATACCGTAAAAATAATCCCAACCAACTACCAACTTGGTCATTAGGTTGTTTCACAAATTGCCATTGTTCAATCAGCGTCATTACAATCGGACTCATCACTTCACCACTACTACCAATCTTCACTTCGTCGACATATTTATATGGCGATCTCATACATCTGGCTACCGATTCATCAATTAGACTGAACATTTTTTCTAGTTGTTTATCGTTCATGTTTTCAATAACCTTTTGCATTGATTCCATTAGTGCGTAAACTGGGTGAGCCATAGTTTCAAGCTGGAATAATAACGTTGGTCTAGTCAAATCAATAATTAGTTCGCAAACCTGGTTACTCAATAATGGGTTAATGGCACCCAACCTTAGAAGATTTGTAAAAATGGAATAGTTATTACCACTTTTATTATACCATTTACCAATCTTGCTGATTCGTGCTTGGACAGTTAGCGTACCCTGAGCTTGAATCAATTTCAACCCTTTCAAACCTGTGGCATTTTGCAAATCTTCCAAGTACTCATTAGGTAAATTCAATTTATATACCAACAAAGTTTCTGGGAATAATTTGCAATACAATGCAATTAATTTCATAATAACTGTTTTCAATAATGACCCTTCTTGTAATGTATTCAGACAATTAGATAAGATTTGAATATCCGGCAGCCTTGATAACACCATGCTCAAAATTATACTTGAATCCCATTTATTACTTTTGTAAATTTTGACAATTTTTTCTAACTTGGTTAAACTTTGGACCAAAAGTTGTGCACCAAAATATCTAATCATTGCGCTCTCATTAATCAACGATTTTGATAACGATGATTTTGATAATACCAATGGTAATACAATTTCAACGACGTTTTCATCCGGTGGGGCCAATACATCCAACTTTGGTAAATCCAACCTCAACACTCTGGAAAAAAAGGAAGCATATGATACCCAAAATGATGATAGTTTCGGGTCGAATGATATACTATCGCTAACACTAATCGCATACGCTGCTAATAGTTCTGGGGACGATTTCAAAATATCAACTGTCAAATTTTGTTGCAGTGAATCTTCCCATGGTTTTAACAACCTCAATGTATTGAGCAGTAATTTATTTAAAACGCCGTTGGTATTATACCATCCTTTATCAGTAAATTTCACACCCCGTTCATTATCAGTACACATTATTTTCAACAACTCATAAACTTGCATAGGAATCTGCTCTTCTCTTGCAAACATTTTAACCAAACACCCCATCATCCAATTATTGAAAAAACTAATCTTTGCTGTTTTTGTGAAAGATGGATCCAATAAAATTTGATTCTTTAATACCCTAATTGTTTTTTGTACCAAACTTTGTTCATCATTCTGAATATCTTTAAACCACGGTCCAATAATCTTTCTCTGGCTAACCAGGTCTTTCTTAACAACTGATGACCCATTCTCTATAAAGGCTAGATAAAACTGCAAAAATTTTCCTCTCATATCTCTGGCCGCCAAAATTTTACCAAACACTTTCAATGATAGATCGAAGCTTGAAAATAGTTCACCACATAACCCACCTTTATGAAAACTGGCAATAGCCTGTAGTAGCCTTAGTGCAGGGTTGGTTTGAGCCGGTCGTGATATATGCAAACATCTATAAATAATCTTCATTTGGTTTTCCAAAATCTCCCGAATCACAATCGATGTGTATTGAACCATGCTCACGTTCTTGTCACTACATTCAACCATCCATGCTATTTTGTTTGTATAACTCGCAAGTTTTGCATGATTTGATGCCTAATTTTGTTAGCATTACCTTAAATTTTTTGTTTTACTTACCTGTGAGTAGTAACTCCATGCCTGGATTAATGGCCTCCATTTATTGTCTTCTAAAAATGCTAGTAATGGGGTTGCATCGTTTTCGAATATTTTCAAACTGGCGTCTAGTTCTTCGATTAGTCCGTTATCAAAGTAGTCTTCTTTCCCGTCATCTCTTTTGCGTTTGGACATGATGAACAATTAATTGTGCGTATGTATGTGTGTGTGTGGTGAAATGCTATCAGGGCGTATAAAAAAACTATATTTCAATAAATTTTAATGTGGTAAAAATTTTCACAAAAGAATAAAATATTTTTTTTTGGCATTTTTGATCTTATCGATCTGATCTGTGTTACCGGGCCCGAAGGAATTACGAGTCGAAATAAACCTACTAAAAAGTACTGGGCTACCAATGAGCAGACGAAATTTATAAAATACTGGTAAAGAACTGACTAATTATACCCAGTTCCAAGTTTCTTTGAAGAACTGATCTGTAATTTCAGCGAAGTAATATATTAATTAAGCTCTAATAATAATATGAAATAAATAGCCTGACCCCAACTAAAGCCTAATACACCTGTTCAAGGCCGGGATTACCCATCATGCTATTAGTATGAGTATTTTTTTTTTTTTTTTAAATAGCCAAACTACTATCGACAGTATGGTTCGAGTCTGCTTTTTTTGTTCATTTATTAAATATCCGGTGCCCATAATGTCAAGTCTTTATTTGCGGTTGCTAATAAATAAAGTTTTGGATTAAACGCTAGAACTTGAGCAGCTCCTTTTGGTACATTCAAAGATGCTGACGTTTGCACCTCTGGATAGTGTGAATTATCAATATCCCAAATCACAATACTATCCGCACCACTTGTACCTATAACACACGACCCATCAACAGTAAATGTAGCAGGGTTAATAAATGGTGCATCTCTAGAATCAAATCTTGCATGTCCAGTTAAACTTTTCAGTAAACTTCCATCATATGCATCGTAAACATAATGATATGGAGTATCAGTCGCCAATAAAATATATTTCCCATTATTTGAAAACTCAATAGTTAACCATTGGGCATCTCCACTACACAAAACATCAAAATTTTGAAACGGTCCGGATTCGAAATTAGTCGCATCGTAAAGTGAAATAGTTTTGGTTGCCCGACAAGCTACTGCAAAAATCATACCAGTCGGATCATACGCCACTAATGTAGGTGCTGGTATATTTAATTTACCAATTGGTTCTGATTCCGAGACATTCCACAACCTCACTGTATTGTCGTTTGAGGCAGTTATAAATTGATCGTTGCTTGGCGACATTTCCAAGCTAGTAACCAAATCAGTATGGCCATTGTAATATCGAAGATACCGCACATCATGCACCGAAAAGTATCTAATTCTGTTGTCATTAGTAGACGAGGTGTGCAGACAACAGTCATTCCTATGAACGAATCGTGCGATACCACAACCATACTTCATTGAGGGAATTTTTCTCGTTTGTGATGCATTGAAACAGTCGTAAATGTACATGTGCTTTCCTTCATTTGAAGCGATTAAACAGAATTGGCCATCGTCACTGAAGTCAACCGAGGTGATATCCCCTTTTTTTGACGATTCATTTCTCAAATTTTTGGTCGGGTGCAGCGTTTTGAGTGTTGAAATGTTGATATCTATAACCTGGCCTTCCATCTTGATTACTTTTAACGTTAAGCAGGTAAAAAAAAAAAAAAAAAAAAAAAAAAAAATTAATTCGCGTGAAGATTGATTTAATTAAGCTTCAAGCGTTTAGCCACGACCGGGCCTCCGATAAAATAAAATAGAACAACAACCAAGTGTGCCAACGATATTCCCCGGGTGTTTTTGGCCGTGTTAACTAACTGTCACAAGATTATTATCTTGGGTTTCAATATTTTTGCAACACTTTCAAATTTTATACCCTTCTGTCTCTCAGACAAACCAAACAACCACGAAAATATTTTTCTATTTTTTTATATCCAGAGCAATGGGCACTGTACGCTTTGTCAAAACTTGATAAACTAACCATTTAGATCAGTAAACTGGCACATATCTCCTTCGATCTCGTTTTAGTCTCAGCAGTCATGGCTGGTGTTAAGAGGTCAACTGGGCTAACGTAAGTAACAAACTTTTTTGCCACCTCGATACCTCCAATATCTTTTTTTTTTTTTTTTCTTTTTCTTTTTTTCTTCTCAGAAAAGTATTAACATAACGTAGTATGAAGACCGCAGATATCGAATCTAAAGATGCCAAAGGCTTTGTCGATCGATATTTAGATGTTGGTGAATGGGTATTTGATACTTCTGTTGCTTTTATGGGTAATTCACCATATTTTGAACGACGACGATAAAAAATTATGCTAAATTTCAATATCTTTTTTTTTTTTAATTTATGTTTCATTCGATGGTCCTTTCTATTTTCTTCCTACTAAATCACCGAGGACCGCACTATTGTTATTTTGCAGCTTATTAATTTATTTATTTATTAGCGCCACTACGAGATAGCAAATGTGTTGGTAGAACTATTTTGTATTAGTTTACCTCGAAGATCAATAGCAAACTCGCAATTGGGAACTGGACATTGTAAAGTTCAAATGACCAGGTCAGAGGCATGAGTTTACATCCGTTTCCTGATATTTATTATTATTATTTTAATTTTTATTCTTAATTTTATCTATATACAAGTTGTAACAATGGTTTAAGCGTCTTCTGATACTAAAACTCCTTCCTTCTCCAGAAGTTCTTCTAATTCACCATTTTGTGACATTGAAACGATAATATCATGACCACCGACAAAGTCATTCTTGACATATAGTTGAGGAATAGTTGGCCATTGGCTGAACTCTTTAATACCTTGTCGCAACTCTGTATCCTCCAAGACGTTAAATGCAGCAAACTTTTCTGGGTCAACACCCTGATAACCTAGGATTTCGATAGTCGATCTTGAAAACCCGCATTGTGGTTGAGATGGAGTACCTTTCATGAATAAAACAACTGGTGCACAGCCAATAGCTTGTTCAATAGCTTTCTTGGTCCCATCAGATAGAAATCGTTTGAGAGTTGGAGTGGCGATTGGTCGAGCCTATAGAAAGTTAGTTTTTGATCTTAGAAATGAAGACGTACTCGTAGAGCTGTAAAGGCTTGTCGTGCTAACATCATTTTATTGTATTATTATATTGATAGAGTGAAAAAGAATAAAAAGTTTGGGTAGTTATAAGATAATTGTAGTGGTTTAGATTGGGAGACCGAATTAGAATTTTCAGATTTAAAAATTACTAATCACAAAAAAATTTAAATAAAGTGAGACATGATATTTTAAGGGTGTACTTATCTAATTATTTTGGTCAATTATTGAATCGAATCTAACAGTAATTAAATATTTTTAACCAAACTGCAATGTTTACAAATTCGCAAATTGTGGAGGATAGCTAAATTAACTGCATTGAGTCCTCAAAAAAGTCTATATTCGAAATTATAAAATAAATCCTAAAAGTCCAACTTTTATCGGTTCAAACCCCGCTACTGCGCAAATAAAATTTCTAACCACACAATTTCAATTTTTTTTTTTTTTTTTTTTTTTTTTTTTCTTTCATTTTTTGTGAGAAAATTCAACAGGACTTTATCAACTGTATAATAGATTTGACATATTGGAACAAAGTAGTATTGTCAAAAGCATGTCGGATACTGCATCAAACACAAAAAATTCTAACGGTTCACAGAGGAATAAAAGAATTATAAATAATAAAGATGACGATATATTAAAAAGAGCACCATCAGGTCCTAAAAATGCTACTCAAATTTCAGATCAAAAGAGCAATTATGACGGTAAAAAACGCGGGAAGCCTGATGGCAATAATATTAATAGGAATGATAACTTCAACAAAAAGCCTCGAAATAATAGGGACACGATTAGCGATGGTGTAAAACCACGCTATCGAGATCGAGATCATGTTGACGACAAAAAAGAACGTGACAAAGACAGACCATCATACAATAAAAACGAGCCAAAGAACGATAGAAGGTCTGATAGTAGAAGAAATGATAATAAGAGGCACAATGGTAGAAATCAGAACGAAAGAAGACTCCACGATAGAAGAGATAACCACAAAAGAAATGACTATAGAAGAGAAGATCGTAGAAGGTGGGATCGAGAAAATATTCGTGGGAGAAGTCGAAGTACCGAACGGATTAAGGAAAGCCATGAGAGGTCAAAAAGTGTAGAAAATATTCGGCCACCTACTAGAGATGAAATGTTAAGGAGACCTTTAAGTCCGTCTAGAGTAGTTATGAGACAAGGGTCAGTTTGGAATCGGGTACAACAAGTTGGTGAAGGGACATATGGTAAAGTATACAAGGCAGAAAATGTAGATACTGGTAAAACTGCTGCTCTAAAAAAACTGAGATTAGAAGGAGAGCGTGATGGTATGCCAATTACGGCGGTACGAGAGATTCGGCTATTACAAAGTTTACGACATCCAGGTATAGTATCATTACATGAGATGGTTATTGAACGAGGTGATGTGTTTATGGCTTTTGAATACGTTGACCATGATTTGTCTGGCTTACTGTTAAATAATGAATTGGAGCTTAAAGAAAGCCATATCAAATTTTTATTCAAGCAAATGGTGGACGGCTTGGCGTATCTCCACCACAAAAACATTTTACACAGAGATATTAAGGGTTCGAATATTCTTGTCGATAACAAGGGTCGCGTGAAATTAGCAGATTTTGGTCTGGCGAGAAGTGTCAATTTGGCAGATCCAGCAATTCATTATACTAATAGAGTCATCACATTATGGTATAGACCTCCTGAATTGTTACTTGGTGCTACCGCTTATAATGGTCGTATTGATGTGTGGGGTATGGGATGTTTATTGGTAGAACTGTTTAACAGAAGTGCAATTTTTCAGGCCAGAGAGGAAGTAACACAGTTCCAGGTTATCTTAGCATTACTTGGGAACCCGTCTTTAGAAGACTGGCCCTCAATGAATGATCTACCATGGTATTACATGATGCGTCCACATGAGGATTATGAGCGAGTGTTCGAAGATAGATATGGTCCCATGCTGTCAGAATCAGCATTAGATTTAGCTTCCAAAATGCTAATCTATGACCCAAGTAAACGTATTAGCGCAGAAGAATCACTCGCTCATAAATATTTCACCGAATCGCCGGAGCCTCAAGAATTAGATTTATCAAATATAGGAGAATGGCATGATTTTGAAGCCAAACGAAGAAAACGCAAAGAACGAACATTATTAAAAGAACAAGAAAAACAACGGCAATCATCAGATCTATATTCCAAAGAATTATCTATTGATATAAATTAAAACTTAAATTTTGAAGCACGTTCTAATACTAACTTTTCAGTACCTCTAGTAGTTATTGACAAGAGTTTTTTAACCTCTTTATTATCAACTTTTTCCAATAACGCAGAATAGTCTTTACTACTCATGCTACCATCTTGATACCTTTTCATTCGTTTGGTAATCAAATCTTTATATAATCTTGAACCATCGCGAGTTGATCTAGGAATTGAAGCATAGTTGTTTTTAGTAACCTTAATTGTCATTGATAAATACTTTTTAGTATTCATTGATAAAATGTTTAACAAAATTTTCAAACCAGGCATTGGTTCACCATGAGACACAATTTCACATAATTCTTGCCAGCTGATTGATTCTGGAGAAGGAAAATTTTCTTCTTCATGGTGCTCTGGATCATACTCTTCTGGATCAATATCGAAAATACAAGCATAATGATGTTTTTTGAACCATTTCAGTCGTTTTTTCAAATCGTCTTTGGAGTTGCAGTAGCTCAATATTTCTGGCACCAATGACACAGTTTCTTCTTTATTATCCCAAATTGCAAATCCATATCTTGATAACAAAACCCCATTTGATAAGGGTCCATATGAGTTGAAAATTTCGTGTCCTTTTGAAACATTAGTTATAGTTCTAATATCACAACAATCTTTCTCATCATCATCTTCTTCTTCCTCTTCGTCATATAATTCCAGCACATCCTCAGCACCCTCTACTGGCTCATCATCATCGTCACCGATTTCAACATCTTCAAATTCACTGTCTTCACCATCATCGTCGGCATATTTCGCCTGATCAATTTCTTCTCCAGCCATATGTTCACAATATTCTTGCCCACAATTATCACACACATCTGTATTAGTTTCAAAATGCACATCTTCATAATCTTTATGGTTAAATAAGCAAGCTCCAGGAACTAATGATAGTCCATGATAGCCATCTACTTCAAACGCCCTCGAACAAACATTCATTAAACTATTTTTATACCCCTCATACCCATGGTATTTCTCCACTGGAAAAAACTGTTTATATTCATTCATAAATGGTTTAATGATATCATCATATACTTCGCTAACTTCACTTTCATCTAACCCACCCATAAATTCAATTTCAGTACCTTTCAACCATGACTGTTCTTCTTCAGTCCAAAACCGAGGTAAAGAGCTTTCACTTGGTTTATCATCAATCGTTTGCATATAGGCATGCCATGGACTATTTTCACCCTGTGATTTTTCAAAAATATATGCCAAAGTCAGTCCAATCATACCATCAATCTCTTTCTCTTGTAACAGATTCGCGATACCACAACTACTTGGACTTAATACCTGTTTTTTCTCAACACTTAATAATACTGTATCTGCAGGGATTTCTTTTTCTGCAAATACACCTATACCCCCTAATCCACTCGGTGCCACTTTTAATGACTCACTAAGTTCGATATTATTATCAATCATCCATTGCACCAAATTTTGATACCTCTCTGTCATTTTAGACACCCTTTAAGTAGTGTTATTTATATTCTATAAAAAAAAATATAAAAATTGATGAAAAATTTCCGTGTACGGCTATAACAGAACGAAAAATAAAAAAATAAAAAAATAAAATTCAACTATAGTTCAATTTTAGCGTGCACCCCATCCACCACATAACAGTTTTGCAAGTAAAGCAACTTTCTCTGGCCAATACATTCATTGTTATTTACAATTACAAGACATTCGCCACCATAACCGATTAAAACTATAGCGCAGAACACAATATGACTACAATTCTACTTAAAAATCAAGTAATAAATGATCCATATTCAGCAATATCCCCTAATACGACATTTGTCCCATTGATGGAGCATTCTTCTATCAACCAAAAACAACTTTTTGACTACCTAGAATCGTTAGAATTTGAACATATCGACTGCATAATTGTCACATCACAGCGAGCAGTCGAAGCTTTAGGTGAACAAATTAATAAACTAACCGAAGTAGCCAAAATCTCAACACTATCAAAACCAGTTTATACCGTGGGCCCGGCTACGGCGGCGTTATTGCGATTAAAAGGATTTTCAGATGTCAACGGTGAAGAAACCGGTAATGGTGCAGTGCTATCGACAATCTTAAAAACCCTAAATCATAAGCGATATATTTTTTTCACTGGTGAAACCCGCAGTGATGCTATTCCGGATACGCTGAACGCAATGCTTGATGTCAAACTAAGAGAAATGATTGTATATCAAACAGTAGACATTCCAAATTCGAGAGAAATTTTCAGAGACGCGTTTAAACTGGCTGAAAAGGATGATAAAGGCAAGCCTGTAGTGGTTTTTTTCTCTCCTGCTTCGGCGGATTGTATTGTAGAAGAGTTATTGACAAAAGATCGATCTAGCTATATTTTGGGAACTATTGGTCCAACTACAGAAGGATATTTGGAATCACACAAGCTGACACCAGATGCCATAGCTGAAAAGCCAGATCCAGAGCATTTGCTAATTGCTTTGAATAATGTACAAAATTGAAGTTATAGAGCCTTACCACGTTATAGATAATCTATCAAACTCGGGTACAACTAATGCAGTGTCCCCACCGTTCATATGATCAATTTCCATTTTCATTGTAGCATTCTTGGATTCATCGAAAATTAGAATATCCACCCTTGGTAATGGAAGTTTACCGGTTTTTAATGGAACTAAACTAAATTTGGAATCAAATTCAGAAATCTCCAATCCCTTCTCAATTTCGAAGTGCGACCTTGATTTGCCCGTTAAAGCCCAGATATCTTGAGATGCATTGATATTGTAAGTAAATTTCACTTTATCTAGTGGGTCTTTGATAGGTTTCCATTTTCTAATAGTTTTGATAACCATCTCAATTGGGATGACCTGGCCAATGACAAAATGATCTTTGATTGGAATTTTCATCTCAACTCCATGTACAACATGAACTTGTGGAATTGCTACCGGAATTCGAAGATCGTGGTTAATCTCGGAATAATCACCATTATCAACAAATCGTAATTTCAAAATCGAAACAACTTTCTCAATCAAATTATTCCTGGTATCTTTTGGGACTGTATCCCAAAATTTGGATCCCACAATTTGATCAATAGATATCTGTGGGATAGTAAACCATCCTTCAAGTGCAAAAGTTCGTAAATCAACCGCCATGTTTTGAATCAACGATCTGACCAATAAGCTGTACTTGTATAACGGAGTGTTATATAACTCTTCATTCAAACATTTCCAAATAACCATCAAGCACTCTTCTTTGACATATCGATGTCCAATTGTCAGTTGAAGCTCCTCTTCTTTTTCTTGCCCTGATCTACGTTGAATTCCGTAAACATAGCTAACCGGGCCTCCTGGGAAAGCAACAACCGGGTCATCAGTTCCAACGGGTGAATTACATTCAAAGTGCTCAGTGCCTTGAAGATCTGCCTTTAATACTCTAACTGGTTCAAACCCATTTTTACAGGATATCGAAAACTTTGATAAGAGTTTAGAGCTTTTGAAATAGTCATGAACATTAACATCAATCGCCAAAATAACATCCAACTCATCAACATTAATATGATAAAACGTCTCACCATCAACAGTTCTATACTCAATTCTTGATCGAATTTGTATTTTTTTGGTATCAAAACTGGCAACATACGGTACTTCAATAGTGGCCCTTTTAGTGAATTCAGTTATCGATACAGTTAATGGACCTGTTTCTTTTAGTTCAACGTCTTCATCCGGAGAATACGCCACACTTGACCCAGTGGTAATTCTAACACCGCTCGACACTGCTTTAAACACTACATTCAAAGATTCAATTTTTTCAGTGGTATTAATATCTAGTGCAAATCGCCTTTCCGGTAATGCTAATAGTTTTGGAACCCTCAATCGGGTATTTAATGAATTAGGCATTTGGAACATGTCAACAATAACTGGCTCTTCATCTGGATCATTGTAGAGTTTGCTTAGTGTCAGTTTGTTTCTTTTGAACGAAAGAGAGTGTAATTTAAATCGACTTTTCACAAATTTATTTCTTCCAAATACCAATGCAACTGTTGTTTTAGCAGGTAACTCTGGTTGCTTGCATTTCAAGACTAATTTTTCAGTTGAATCTTTGACATCCATTAATACAATTTCCGCGCTATCGAAAACGAAATCACAACTCATCCAATTTTTAGTCTTAACTACCAGCTCAAAAATTCCTGGTTTTTTTTCGTTTGTTGAAAAATATGGTATAAAGTAAATATCAAAATAATTATCCAAAAGTACTTCCACTTTTGTGATATCACTCAGCTTTTGCACATTTTCAACTAGTTCCTTAACTTCATTACCATGTAATAACTTATGATGAGTCAATAAATCCAATGAATAACTAATAATACTTTCTTTACGATCCAATTCCACCAAACATTTAACATATATTGATAACAAACTCGTAGAGATGACATCCCACCCTTGTCTACTATACATATTTGGAATATTCTCCAGCCGCTGGCATGCCTGTTCATAGTTACCCAATTGATAATCTAGTAGTGCTAATTGAGATGACATTCTATTCACAGTTCTAACTCGATTTGACGTCTCAAATTCTTGTGATGCATCTTCAGTAAACGTTCTATATGCTTCATAAAACGTTTTATCACTTTCTAAATATTTTTTCATTGTCTCATTGCTGACTTCATAATCCTTATCAATTTCTTCACCGTTTAGAGAGACCTCTGCTAAGGGCCCTTTAATTAACCACCCTTTACTTGATGCAATTGTTTCTAGTGCTTTTCGCGATAAAATCTTCATTTCTCCTCTGCCCTCTGAAACCAGCCAATCAATTACTTCCGGGGCATCTTTAGTGGCTTCCTCAAACTCTTGAACAACATTAAAGACCCATTCGGAAACCATTAATAAATTTTTCTTATTCGATTCGAGTAACCCTGCTGTTTCCGTAACAAAAGTTCGTAGTCTAATATATAACTCACCGATCTTGGATGCAGATATTGATGGACTCGAGCTAGCTTTACTAATCATCATTAATAAATATGCTTGCCTACCAAATAAGTAGCAATGGAAATCAAATAATGAAATCTCATTAGACATAATTTGACGTCTCATGTCTGAACCTTGTTGCAGATCTAAGATTGATTTTGGTGGCGTATCAAAGTCAAACCCCACACTTGAAAAAAATGTAAGATTTTTCTGTTGAGAAATATATGAGAACCCTGCTTCTAATTCATCATACAGAATTAAACTGTCTTCATATAAACTAATATTTTCAAATGATAACGCCAAGCCTTCTTTCATATAAAAAAATGTACCAAAATTCCACCCCATGACATTCTTTTTAGCCTCTAATTTCCGAACTTCATCTTCATACAAATCAACACGTTTACTGAAAGCTTCCAGCACTCTTTCCTTGATTCTTGTCATCAATTCACTCCAGACTTCCATTGATTCCATTTCGGCAGAATATTCCGCCTTGATTTGAATAACTTTATCTTTTTTTGACCCAGACCCATTGAAATCTGCTCTTATCTTAT
Source organism: Blastobotrys arbuscula (assembly GCA_030564365.1). Lineage (NCBI taxonomy): Eukaryota > Fungi > Ascomycota > Dipodascomycetes > Dipodascales > Trichomonascaceae > Blastobotrys > Blastobotrys arbuscula. The sequence continues at coordinate 14,230 of JAJLUN010000132.1, read as the reverse complement.
CATATACACTGCTTTTGAATCTTGTCGCTGAAGATTTGCCGTTTTGTCCTGCCATATAATGAACAATTAACCATTCAGTGGGATCTCTTGTGCTGTTAACACTATTATTTAACCATTCTCTAATCATTGTTCTCACCGAACTTCTATAAGTTTCGCTATCATCACATTTCACAAACATAATCTTCAAATAAGGTGCTTTCGATAATCCAAGCATTTGATGTTTGGGAGTCTGTTCAGTTTGCACCGTCTCTTCCATCAATTCTACATCTAGCGTCGGTATTGACCTCAACGGTCGAGATGGTGGGTTCCAATGCAAATTGACCAAAGGGAGTTTTGATTCCAATTGATTTTGGACGTCACGGTAAACACCAAACGGATCAAAGTATGCAATTTTTGTCCTTGACATTAGGCTTGATATTTTAGTATAATATTCTGCTTGGTTAAAAAAAAAAAAAAAAGCTTATTCACTGTAAATTCTAAAAGGACACGCTTGAGCTTCAAAAGAAAAACAAAATTGAACATTTATTTGCAGTCCACCTGCTAATTTAATCTCCCAGCTTAAAGGAGAACCTCAAGTACTTAACAGGGACTTAAAGGAGAAAGGAAATATAAATGTCCCAATATAACCGCGAGGCGCGCAAGTTCGACTTTGTTATTCCTCTTTATTTTTTGTGCATTACTTTGATTTAAGTGATTCAGTGCTATTCGATTTATTTATTCAGAGCTGGTTTATAAGACTCAAGCCCTGTTGATAATTATTTAAAAATGACGGATCGTAGAAAGTCTTTGCCATTGCATCTACGAAAATCGTCGACATTTGGGACACCAGCACGGCCATCACCGTTGCATCGAAGAAGCGGTACTAATATTATTAGTAGTCGATCTGCGGCTTCTACACCATTGAAACAGGGTGCCAATAATAGTGACAAAAAAAGTGAAAGCGATAAGCCTGATATAGCTGGCTGGATCAGCTCGATAAAGAAACGGGGGAAATTAGCGCTAGATAATGATGATGTTTTGGAACAAGAGATGGAACAAGATTTGGACGTAACTAAAAAGCTACATATTGATATGATGGAAGATGACTCGGCGTTGTCAAAATCTTTTGATCAACTGGGGGATGTACTTTTCAAATACCATAGAGATGCCCGAGAACAGTTCGAGTTGAAGCAGCAAAAGGCCCAGGAAGAAGTGGAAAAAAGTCTACAAAAGGTAAGTGCTATTATCTTATTATACTAACAAATAGGAAAATATGTTTCATGATCCAGACTCTAATGATTTGTTTGGGAACAAAGAAGAGAATATAACTGAAAATAAGAATGTTCTTATTTCTGGTAAACAAGAAGCAAATGATGGAGAAATTCCGGAGAGTGAACATGATGATGAAGCAAATGCTTATCAAGATTATCAACAATTGTCAACCACAAACGAGTCGCATCCACGTCGTAGCCTATTTGAGCCGATTCAGCAATCGGCTTCACAACATGTACAACAATCTGGTGATAGTGATGATGAAATCATTATTATAGACTCGGACGACGAAAACGAGGAAGATAATAACATAGCGGAACGATATGAAGATAGTGAGGATGATAGCATGTCAAATTTTTATGTTGATAATGAAGCTGAAAAAGATGAAGAGGATGAAGAGGATGAAGAGTCTGATGAATATGGTGATTCCGAAAGCGAAGAAGAAGTACAAGCGTCTGGATTCACGGCGATGAAACAACCTCGTCAGAATATGCCACCAGTTGATGACGGTAATGATTTAGAAGATGAGGACCACGACAGCGATGTAGAAATAGAGGGTTTTCATGAAAAGCGCAACCACAACGATAATGAATACGATCATTATGATAATGAATCAGTAGATGAAGATAAAAGTCATCTTGGGGGCTATCATGAAGGACAAGACAATCATATGAAAGTTGACGATGAAGAACATTACTATCAAATGACACATGTCCAAGCACAACCTCAATTGCGAGCTCAGCCTCAACCTCAACCTCAATCTGAGCCTCAAAATGAGCCTATTATGAATCATCAAATACCAGCTAGTTTCACCGAAGAAGAGTTGGATCAGCAATATGTCGAAGAAATGGATGCATTTGGCGACGAACATGAACCTCATGAAAGTTCATCGACCAGTGCTGAGCATCTCGCTGCCTTACAAATTGCAAGGGCTGCTGCTGCGGCCAGTCAATCTTCCAACTTCGATCCACAATTTTTCCCTAACGAAGATGATTATGTTCACAGTGAAACTATGGGCTCATTTGTCAATGCATCAACTCTTTTGAACAGCTCTAATGACAGTGGTATTAATCAGCCAGGGGTATCACAACCATTACATGATTTAGATCAATGTCCACCCGAGCTATCTGGACATAACCAAACCATGTCTGGTTATTACGATAATATTGAATCTTCAATGGATGACGACTCCGTAGACTACATGGATCATTCCTATATATCAGATCAACACGACCAATACGTTTCTGACAAGGAAACAACGCCTGTTTCGACAACGGCACCTGTACCGGTAGCTCCATCGTTGTCAACAGTAGCATCTACTAAGCCATCCACCGAGATTCAAGCCAAATCTGAAGAATCAAATCAACCTGCTAAAGGGAAAGAAGGCGGTGTGAAACAGACGACTGCGGATGGGCAGCCCAAGACTACAGAAAACAAGGGTATGAAAAATACTACAAGTAATGCCAATAATAAAGGTAGTAGTAATAATCATACAAACCGAACCACCACACCTGCTTCGGCCAATAAACGGAATACTAACCCAGATGATCAAGGCAGCGATGATGAAAATAATAGAAGAAGCTTTATTGGAAAAGAGGACTTAGCTGACTGGCATGCTTCTACAAAACCTCATGGGGATTTATCAAAATTAGTTAAAAAGCCATTATCTAGATTAACTTCTTTATCCAACTTGAATGAAGCTAATCCATTTTATCGAGCCAAATTAAGCGATGATGAAGATGAAAATACGGTCTTGAAGCGTTATGATAGCATTATTAGTAGGTCGGGCCATAATATGAACCTCTTGGATGTAAATTTCCAGTTTGGTGTAGATGACGAACCAACTTCGGAAGTCAAACAAGATAAAGCAGATAAAGAGAGTGGAGGGAAAATTGAATCAAATAAACTTGATGATTTTCCAAAGCGTATTTTCAAACCTTTCGACGGTGATGTCACACCACAGTTTAAAAAGAATCCAATCCAGTTTTCTCCTGTAAATTTTATTGGGTTTTCTGATCAAGTTTTGGGGAAAAATCCTCGGACTGGTGATTCTAGTGATGAAGATGCAAGTCACGATGAGAGCTCTCGACATTCAAGAAAAAGACGGCGGCTGGCACGCGTTTTGGCTGAATGTTCGGATGCTTCTGAGGATGAGGCGTCGATTTTAAGTGGGTTAGAAAATCGAGCTAAAATGTTGCAGGAGCGTAAACGACCACTATCTAAAAATGAGGAATCAAACTATGGTGATTCTATGGAAATTGATGAACCTTCATCGGTTGTAAGTAAACAAGATGATGATAATGATATTCGAATTGTCGACCCTGTTAAAAATGCAATTAAAGAAGATAATAAGATGGAGGTTGATACTAATGCTCCAGATAGCAATATTGCTAATGATAATGAATCTGACAACGTGGCTGTTGACTCAGACATTCCAGTGCAGTCTTTTTTACAAGTTAAAGAAGCCAATGAAGATGTTGTTGAGTTAGTTAAATCCAAACAACCGGGTGATGGCGGCATAGAAGTTCTGACTGCTAATAAGCATTGGGCTCAGGGGAAAGAAAAAATCAAAGTGGAAATTGGTCCACAGGATCCGGATAATATAGGTCAAGAAGGTTCAGGTTATATAGATCAAGAGAATAACGAAGTCGAAGGGTTTGAAATAGATGAAGATGCTGAGATGCAAGAAACTGAAGCTGCCGATAACAATAAAAGCCCTGGTTTGGGTAATAACCCAATTTTGGAGCCACCATCTAAACCGGAAAGTGATGGAGAGCCGGAACTGGGTCTAGAATCACCATCAAAGCCAGAGAGTGATTATGAAGAATTTGACGTTCAAAATGATGATTTAGAACCTCCAATTAATGCTACAAATGATTTGGAAAATGTTAGGGTCAGTTCTAGAAATGAAGGGGCCAGTCAACCAAAAAACGAAGTTAAACTCGGGGGTATTGAAAATGCCGTTAATACATCTAGGCGCAAAAGCAGAAGAGCATCACAGGGGAGCCAAAAGATAGACTCCGCAGTCAAAGCTGCTATTGAAGATGTAAAATCTAAACATGCTCACGACAGTTTGTCCCATATTGACGATCCATCTATAGTCGAAGATCGCCAAGGGTCAAGTACTAAATCCAGTGCTAGCTCAAAAAACCCAAAAGCCCGTTTGTTGCACAACGAAAATAAGAGTTCTTTAGGCAGTACACCAACGGCTAGAAGAACTCGAAGTAAGAAATCCGATGTGTCCGTTGTTGATGAATCCAAAACTTCCAAAACTTCCGGTTCCAAACCAAATACTGCTAAATCCGCTCAATACAAGTCCAAAATTGAAGTTAAGGTTAAGGATGAGGAATCAAAGGAAGTTGAAGAAGCCAAAAAAATGGCGAAACATGCGACACGGCCCATTCGCCAAGCATCTAAAAACACATTTTCAGCCGCATCAAAAAAACCAGCCGCATCATCTGCGACTGCGAGACGCACGCGTCGTAGTACACAAGCTGAAGAAGAAACTAATGAGGTTGAAAATGTTCGAAGTAATCAAGATGATATAGATGAAAGTGATAATTTTGATGACAGTGAAAATAATGATGGCATCTCGCACTCGGAACATAATGAACATGATCAAGATGGTGATACTTCCAAAGGCAGTATTACTCGATCACGAAAATTGCGAAGTGGGAAAGCCTTACCTAGCTCCATTGCTGATGTAAACAGCACTGATAATTATGGAGCTACAGAACCCGAGAATGACACCGGTACGTCCAAAAAAAATAATAAAAAGGCTAAAAACTCCAACACTAAAGCCAATTCATCGAAATCAAAAAATGATACGGCTTCCTCTTCTACTTCCTCAAAACCACGGCTGAGAACAAAACGGTCACGTAAGGTAAACCTTAATAAGAAATCTTAAGATTTAGTTGTGTGGTATCAAATCCGATATAGATTTAATAGAAATGGATATTTGAGTAGTTTTACAAATTTAGCTAGTAAGGTCTATTGTAGCATTTTAATACATTATTTATTTATTTTTTTATGCCTCATATGCTCTCATTAGGCAGCTTGACCTCTTTTAGGCTATTAATTGTAAGCTAAATGTAACCTTCCTAATTGCTACAAGGAAAACTATAAACCGGAAACGCGTCATACACGCTGCAGCTGTGTTTATAGTTTAGATTTCTGGTATAGCCTGAACGCTATTTAGGAAACTTAAATTATTAGTTTAAATTTTGCCAACTATGAGGGCGTATGCTGGTTCAAATCTTTGATATCTTAAAAAGTTTCGCGGGTGGTGGCATATATATATATGGTGGGATTTAGGGTAAAAAAAGATTAATTGTTTTGGAGGCTTTGGTAAGACACTACTAGACAGGGGTGACTTTTCATATGTATAACTGATAATCAATTGTGATTTTGAAGGCCCGAGGTGAGACATTGACAAGTCGTTGATATTTAGAACCCCTACATGTCTCAAAAGACTTATCAGCTTCTATAGATGAACAACAATACTAATACGATATAACCTCCCTAATTTTATAAAATAAATCAAGGGAGGATTTAAAGCTTGGGTAAGCTAAGTGTTTTGAACTTCTTAGTAATTATGCAGAGAGACGTGGATTATGCAGGAAGTCTAAAACTATAACTATCTGATAGTCGAAATGGAAAATCTAACCCATAAACTTAAAACTAAAGAATTTGAAGGCGAGATACGCTTTACTGCGGCTATACGTACGTACGGTAGGTATTTATTGGCAACTATGTATGTCTTACATCTTTTTCTCTCTGCGCTTCTTTTAATACAACACGCTTTCTACCAGTTAGCTACATATTACATTATGGTTTTTGCAAACAGACGTGCTGTAGCTAGCGTGCATGCCAATCTGTCTTGATGTGTAATTGCCAGCTGTATTAAAAACAATTCTTACGTGATTGTGATTGCCGTGATCAACGCTCACGATGTTGTTTAAAGGATATTTAACTCACTCAATGAAATGACCTGGAAGATTGTTCGAAAATTCCCAGATAGTCATGATTCTAGTCTGGGGTTTCCTAGATGATATTTAAAAAAGGCTTTATTTGCTTTGTATAGCCAGAAAACGGCTATAATTTTAAATATGATCGAGGGTTTTAGGACCCTTTGGATACGTAAAGAAACGGTCAAAAATACAAAAATTATATTGTTCTTCCCTATTGGCACAAGTTTTCGAGATGTTAGCTGTTCGGTTAGACTGCCAATATTCGCTTATAAGAATAGCAAATCCTTTATAATCATATTAGCATTGATACAGAAGATTATTACCATTTTATTTCCAGCACATTACTAGTGCAGTCAAGGCCCAGTTAATCTAGGGACTTGAATCACTCATCCAACGGATCTATAGGTTCATGAAACCATTTTTCCTAGAGTTCAAAATTAAATGTTTAAGCAGCCCGATTGAGAACTTCTCCATATAGGCCTAACAGATTGTGTGCTCAGTAGAATCTCCCCACCTAATGGTACAGGATTATAGGCTTTTAAACTCAATAACTTTATTTGGCATTGAGGCAACAAAGCTTAAGCTATCCGAATAGCTAGGTAAACGTCTAGTACTTTCACGGGGATAATTTGTTATTTCTACCACCATCGCTTTGGGGCGATCTTAATAATTTAATCTATTTAATATGCTTGGATTGGATTACCTTCCAACCAATCTACTTATTTTTGGTGGATTTCTTGTATCGCAGAAAGGCAATGGACGCAGCTGGGGCAACGCTCAGTCCAATTGAGTGTAAGCTGGATATCGGTTGAAGTGGAAAGTGTCCTAAATTTGCATTCTAGCTAGACTAAGTTTAACTTGAGCATAAATAATTTCCCAATTGGCCACAAATCTACCAAAAAATTAATTAACTGGGTTAGAAATGTCCTCGGTATTTTTTTTTCCTAGTTACGGTTTACCTTATAGATTATTGTATTCATGAACTCTAGATGGAATGAAACAAAATATGACATTTCACCCCAATCAGAAGGGTTGAGGAGCGTTAGTTTCATGAAAACGCTTTTTATATAATATTTAGTACGATAAGAGATGGCTTTCCAACCGTTTTTTGAATAAATCATTGGTTATAAAATATAGTATCCTCGACGTTGAAGTTTTATTAGTATCAATGAGAATGTTGATCCTCGAATACAAGCAGAAAACTTTCCTGAGAATGCATACCCTGGAGCAAATCAACAATAACCTGACCAGGCCCAATGTCCAGTTATAACACCTTAAACGTTTATAGTGGCCTTCAAATGGTCTCAGGTCTAGTTATTTATGCGCATACTGTCATAACTAAATTTCTACAATGTCAAATGTCTAAGCTAAAGCTTGATACAGAGTTTATTGCATGTTTGCGGTGGATTGTAAATTGAGAATGAAATACAAACTCGATCTATTAATGACACTATAATTTTGTATGCTCAGTACGGAGAAACAGTTGACTCATTTGAAACTAAATCAAATAGCTGCACAGTAACACGCATGTTCGTTTTTTTGTAAAAACAACGAATAAAATCAGATCATAGAAATTACCTCCAGCCTCAAAAATTAGAGTTCAATCTATAAATTGCTAAACTATACAGAGAGAGAAAAGACATAAGTTAACAGCTATGAATAACTCGCCATTGAGTTTAAACAATTACTAAATTACGGTACTTATAAGCTGTCTGCAGTGTCTGAATTGTGCATTAAACTTGGAATTAGAAATCGATGTTTAAAAAAAAGCTCGAAGATGAAGTTTTCAATTTAATTTTGGTATTCTTTCTACATTATAAATTTATATTCGAGAGGGCGACTCATACATGTACATAGCACTTATAAAAGCGGTTTAAAGATACGCGGCGTTTAACATCCATCAACTAATAACTGACCTCTGGATAGTCTATTAATTGTCCAGCAGTATAAAACTTTGCAATTTTAAAAATCACTATACAGTTGAACAATTACCGCTCGAAAGAATGGATAGAACAAATAAACATAAATTTAGCCAAAATAATATATCTTTTTTCTTTCACATATATTTTCAATAGTAATAATTAAAAGAAAAAAAAAAAAAAAAAAGCGAACCAAAGCAAGGAAACGTATACTCTTCGATCTATTCACGCATCCAGTGGCAACGTCGCGAACCGATTTTTTTAAGACAATGCCCTATCCCGGAGAAGGCGACGATCCGGGAGGAGGGACACTACAAACCGATAATGACAGTGATCAGGGATGCAATTTAGGCCATTTTTTAGAAAATAGCTCAATATTAGCGCCAGGCGTGGCCACCGAGCCAAAGTGTTCAGTAGAAGATACTATCACGTTTGGCTTACACGTTCGCTTGGCTCTATATTATGGCAATAGTCTTAAAATCGTCGAGGCTGCATCCAAAAGTGATCATGTTAAATGCAGACAAGAGTGCATTAAACGGAAGCAAATGATAAAGAACAAATTTAGAAAAAAGGAGGATATAGATTCGGAGGTGCTTATTGAAATCAACTGTGAAAAACTTAACGATCAGATTTTAATTGCAAATGGTAAAAAGATCCAAAGAAAAGATATCAATCATAATGTACTGAACCTCTCTCTTTGTGGCAGTTGCAGCGCTAGACGAAGGTATGAAGAAAGCGAGGCAATGATTGGCTTGAAATTAGTTTTTATGCAATTAACAGGAGTTAATCTTCAAGTTCAAGAAATCGGTGTCGCAAAAGAGTCCAGGTGCTATAAAAAAATAGTGGGCTTAAGCAAAAAAAAGGTCGAGAAAATGCTGGATGATCTATTTCAAAGATTATATCAAATTGAAAACGAAAAAGATCGCTATATTCTTGCTAAAAATGTTTTTGACGAGATGAAAGAATGCTTTCAAGTTGGTAAAGGTATTAGAGACGCTTTCCCCGTCTCTGTCGCGCTTGAGTGGTTTTTAAAAGGCTTTGATCAACCTCCCCTAGACGCTGAGCTAATAGAGGAGCGATTTTTTCATTTAATTAAAAACCAATATAACTTAGAAATTCTAGATATCGATTATTGATTAAGAAATTATTCAAATGATGGAAATAATTTCAGTTAATTCGTAGCATTTTTCGGGATAAGATGATTTGTGGGTTACCTCAAAATAATCTACGCGTGTCTCCCTGGATCGAGTTCAAGCCCAGGTGAAAAGCCGCGCTATTAAGTTAAACCCACGTGACTGATAAAAAATTTTAATTTTTTAATTTTTTTTAATTTTTTTTTTTCACTTTCGGCTCACCTAAAACAACCAACCAACCCACGCCACCACCACACATGCTCGAGAACTTAGTTAAAGATATCGATGCAGATGTTCGACATAGTTGGGCAGTTAAATTAGCAACTAAGGTTTTTGACAAAGATGCAGGACTGGATCAAAGTCAGTTCTTGGGCCATCTATATGCCTCCAGAGATCAAGGTGATGACTGGCTGGTATGTGTACTATAATCAATTCTTGTATTAACAAATTAGGATGTTCTTCAAATTTTAAAAGATCAGAGTGAAACTGTTTTAAAAGAATACCACGAATCAAGCTCGTTACTAGAGTTATGTCAACAAATGCCACCGTTGCGAGATTTTGTAACTGAAAATGCAGTATTGATTTTGGATGATTATATTACCGTTAGTAATTTCATTATCGAGTTTCGGCAATTCATCAACAATTCTTCCAAAGAGCAGGCGTCAACTGATCTGGAAACTGTTCAGTATTTAAAATTGGTCCAGGGGCTGTTATTAAAGACCGAAGATTTTGATTGGGTTTCAACCAAACTTCAACATTTGTTATGTGATTTACAAGGTAGTAAAGATGAGGAAATTGCATCAGAAAGCTCAAAGGCATTTGGTATGATTATTGGTAAAACCTCGTTTGTTTTGGATAATGCCGAGAAGATTTGGACACAAGTATGCGGCTTGATTGAAGATCCATCTCAGGCTCATAATGGCATTGGTCAAAAATTATGGCTACGATGGGTTAGCCGCACTAGTGGTATTTCACAAAATGACGTTTTCAAAAAAGCGTTGAACACTAATAAATACTGGCAACTACTGTTATATGGAGTTACTCGAGATACTCATACGAATAAAAAGTTTTGCTTACATATTTTATCTCAATCCTTGCAATTGATTGACTGTGACATTAAAAACAAATATATGCAATGGGAGATGAAGAATGCGAAACAAAGTTTTACCGAATGGAGACGATATATTACCTTAGTTGAAATTGTTGCCATTGATACTTCGTCAAATCAAACAGCTGATTCTGCTAATGATTTGTTAATGCTGTTATCTGATAAATCTTTAATCCCAAGCGTCTGGTCTGTTGGCTTAATTCATGCTGGGTTGGACCAAAGTATGGACACTGTACGAAACTTTATTACCAAGCTGGTGTTGGAGTTGGATAATACTCATCTAAAAGCTTTTGAAAACGATATGGAATTTATGTGTGATATTTATCTACCGCAAGCTTTGAATTCAGCGCATTTTTCTGCTCAAGAAAAGCGAGGAATTTATAGCTGCGAACATGCAGATAAAATTCAATTGTTTTTAACGAACTTTATATCAGTATTAGATGATAATAAAGTAAATGAATTCATATCCAGAATTTGTGATTTTTTCGATGCAAGAAAAACTTTTTTCGATTGTGCGAGAATTTTTACATTTGCTGGAATTAGAAATGCATTGAAGGATAGAATGGTTTTGGATACGGATTGTATTAGCCATTTGGCTCAGTTAGCACATTATCAAACTGAATCAATGATGAAATCTAAAGCAATGTTCATTTTATTAGTTGATATTGTATTTGCTACTAATGTTACTAATGAAAACGTGTACAAATGGTTGCAACATGTCAATATGTTATTACGAGAACATTATGATTATATCACAGAAGAAATCACCACTAGAATCGCCTGTGTCTTGACCAACTTGGGAGTTAACGATTTATTGAGGCATGAAGACTTGTTGGGTCTGGCATTAAAGGTTGAAGTTTTAATGCAATGCACCAACACTAGAGAATGGGTTGACAATTTATCATATCATGAAAAATGCGAAATTATCAACGATAAATTACCAGTATCTAGCAAATATTTGTGTGAAAACTTGACCCAAGATTTCATCAAAGACTTACGAGCTAGAGTTCATGGAACAGAGCTAAGTGCCATTCGTACTGCTGAAAAAGTTTCAAAAGTTCAATTAATGGAATGGAACTGGATTGGTTGTAATGATTTAAAAGGGTCATTTGAATCATTAGCTCATTGGTTGCGCGCTACTCGGTTGTTAAGTGCTAAACATGCTTCAGTTAAAGGATTATGGCAAGTTGTTTATCCCAGATTCGCTAAACCTGTTACGGCAGATCTACGACCCAGTTGTGAGCATGCGTTATCGGAGGCCTATAGAACTCTAGGGTTTTATTCCGAGCATTGTGAAGAATTCGATTTTGATATCAATGAGTTACTAGAAGTTGCTGGGAATCAATTTTTCACCTCCTCATATGATTGTCGATACTCAATTTGTTACTGTTTAACTACGATGCTGAAAAGATGCTCCAATTTCGATGAAAAATTATTGGCATCTGTTTTGAATGAAATGTGGGGTGCCTTGACTGAAGACCGACTGGTATTGAATGAACGAGATTTGCATTTAGCATTTATTGATTTAGCGTTTGATCCTAAAGTTTGTGCTACTGAAAATGAGGATTTACAAAATACTTTGGAAAATCTGGGTGAATTGGTTGTTGAAAAGACTTATGGAAGACGTACTTTAGGGCCAATTTTAGCCAAAGCTTTATTCAAATCAAAACCAAAACCGTGGATTGTTCGAGTATTTTCTCAATTATACGTTGTACAACAGTTGACAGATTTGAGTTTCAATTTGGAATATATTATTGGTGAGTTGATGGATAATTTGTTGGATAAACCTTCAGGTACAAGTTACTTAGAAAGCTATTTAGATTTTGAAGTTAGTTCAAGAATCCTAGCAATGACTTATTTATGCAATGCTGATAACAGTAACAAGCGAGCAGTTTTTGATTATGTGTTGAATGATGAATACTTTGGACCAGCATGGTTTTCTACGAATGCAAATGATAATGAAGGGTTTAGAGTCATGTCTTTCCAACTGTTAACGCTATGCGAATCTGCATTATCTCGAGAAGGAGATATCAACTTTTTGCATGAAAAACTACTACCATTGATTCAAAATGAGACTAGTCCAATGGTTAGAATGTATAGTGAATGGATGATTGGTAGAATCTTGGTTCAAAATGTCGATCAGGTTGGGCCGTTGGTTTTAACCCCGTTGGAAAATGCAGAAGGACTACCAAGGGTTTTGGCATCGTGTGCTAGAATGGGGCTAATAATTGGTAGACATCTAAAACAACATGTTTCAATTGAAGAATCTAGTGAATATTTTAGAGCTTACCTATCTAAAGTCATCCCATTGTCTACCAGCAACCGAGCGGCTGTTCGTCATTTTGCTGTTTCGATGCTATGTGCCATTGATATTGAATATGATAAACTATCTGATGAATTCAAAGCTTATCTAAGTGATGTGCTGTTGATTGTTAGGAACATCGTTCATGGTGCTACACTAGCTGACAATTTCACTAAATTTAGAAGCGGTAAACGTATGATTTGGGACTTGGAGTCTGATTTTACACTAGTAGGTATTTGTGGTGGGGTTATTAGACGATTATCTGATCGAGATTTACCAGTCTATGGAGAAAAATTATGGAAAAAATATTTAGGTGGTAACTTTGAGACTAAAATCCCAATTGGCCAAGATGATGATGATGTATTTCAACGACCAATGACAAAAGTTGAAACTCGAGCCACTGTTACAATGACCACCCCTTCTAATGCATTACAAACCAAAAGCGGTATTTGGAACTCGCTGGTTGATCCAACTGAAGAAGGTCGAACTACTATCAAGAGAGGTGATTTGATTGTTTTGGCTTCTTTAGTTGACAAAGCACCAAATTTGGGTGGTATTTGTCGATTATCTGATGTCTTGGGTGCTGGATTGCTGTGTATGGATGATATTTATATTACCAAGAATACGTCTTTCAAATCTGTTGCGGTTACAGCAGACCGATGGATGCCAATGCAGCAAGTTCAAATTGATGAGATTGCCCAGTTTATGCATCGAAAGAAAAAAGAAGGGTATACTTTGATCGGGTTAGAACAGACTGATAATAGCGTTCAATTGAATAACGAGTTGAAGTTTCCAAAAAAGAGCCTGTTACTGTTGGGTAAAGAACGAGAAGGGATTCCAGGGGAACTGATTGCCGAATTGGATTTCTGTGTTGAAATCAAGCAAGTTGGGATGATTCGATCAATGAACATTCAAACTGCTACGGCTGTTGTTTGCCACGCCTATTCAACCCAGCATTGCTAATAATTATATAATTTATGTACTAACTTTTGTTCTTCTAGTTTTACTCAAAACGCACGAAGGTGTCTGTATGATACTATTGGAGCCTCACCTAATGCGGCGCAAAGTGATGAAATTTCTGTAGTCCGCTTAAACTAGAATATGCTGGTCAAAGAAAAGAAATATGTGTATAGATCTATATAAATAGCATATATTAAACTATTAAAAATCTTAGTCCTTAACCGTTAAGGTCAAAAGAAAAGGTCGTGCCCGGAGTCGAACCGGGGTTCCCAGAAGGTTCAATATGATCAAAATCTGATGTGATAACCGTTACACCACACAACCTTTTATACTACCAATTGAATACTCCTGACGCTACCAGCTGTGAGTCATCGTTGTTCATGTTATTTGAATCAGAAATTACTAAAATTGATCCAATTACTTTGCAATCTAAGGTTCGGCCTATCTATGCTCAAAAAAGCCAAGCTGAACTATCTATTTCGGTCGGTGCGAGCCGAAAAACTCGGCCACAAGAAGAAATTTTCACGCTGTATGTTGGAAACTTTGTATTGAATGCTGATGAAAAAACCATTAAGGATTTTGCTATT